>NQII01008812.1:0-67222 GCA_002778355.1 Clitarchus hookeri
TATATTTAAGTCAGGAATACCATTCTAGCAATTTAAATGAAGACATAGATCACCTGTGTGCGCTTGATGTAGTTATTTAAAATGAAACTATTATTGTGACAGTAATTCATAATCCCGTGAGCATTTTCGTTAACTTAACTTTTAACTGGAGCGCTAATATAATAAATTCCGTGCAGTAGACCATATAGTACATAGTCAGATATTGCTGTGCACAGATAAAATAAAGTTAAAAAAAATATATATATTATAATACATTCCCTTCAGTCTACATACAGTATATTTATGAAACTTTTCATAACATGTACAGAAATAAGGAATGACAGTTAACTACGAGATTTTAGTGTTCTGACATAAAGCTAGTATGACGTCATATTAGATGCCATATGGAAGGACGAGACCTCGCAGCTACATGCCTGGCAATGCGACCCAGTTACAAAGTGCTGAGACAACACATTTCCCGCATCCGCACTTCCCCGTGGCTCGAGTGCCGTAGTGTTTGCGAAACAGCGTGCTGGCGCGCGCTACGCAATTATATTCCCCCACACCTGTTTTAAAACTTCAGTTTACTGTTCTACATTTAAGTTCTTCATACTCAAAATATTCTCATACACTTCCCACAATCCATAGTCCCACAGACACGGGGCAAATGAATTCCGTTGTGTTCACGCAGTTCTGTGATTCACGGACTACCTATCAAGCCAGTAGCCGCGAACTTCAAATGGCGAAGTGTGTTAAACGAAATTCCTTCTCATTGCATCAATTTTAAAGATAACTATTTGAAACAAAAGTTATTAGACCTAAAATTTTTTTGGGAAAGTTTATTATGTTAAAACATATTGCCGATTTTGTTATTGTATATTTTACATAATGTAATATTGAAATTTTCATATAAAAAAAATAGATGAATAAATATTATTTTTAGAAATAATTTTACTTGGTCAAATTTTCTAAGCGAGTCACGTCAAATTGTTTTTTGTTAGACATGGTTATCATTAAAATGGACGCAATGAGAAGACATTTCGTTTGACATTGATTCCCCATTGAAGTTGGTGGTTGCCCGCTTGGTTGGCAGGGCCGTTACAGAAGAAGTTATAACATACTCAAATATGAACGATTCATTCTTATAAGTTACATTTATCAGAGTAAAATGTACGAAATATGTTATTGAAGAGCAAAGAAATGTGGGAACTATTAACCCCCGTTCAGTGAGCGTAAAGCAATTATAGGTTGTTAACGGTAATCTGAGCACTTTTAAAATATCTGCTTAAGATCTACTTGCATTCACATTGCATATTCTTCCACCATATGTGAAATTAAAATTGCCATGGCCTTATCGCTTTATTCGTGTTCCGGCAAAGGAAAACTGTGGAATTATTACAAAATTAAAAAAATTTACAAACTTGCTAATTCGTAACTTACATTCTTTAAATAAAGCAGAAAGCAAAAGGAATAATTTCAGTTTTCGCACACGTTAACGGAACACTATTAATTCAGTGTTAAAACATGGAACTACTTTCCCTCTGTCGTTACCAGTTTTGCTTGGCGTATGCCACTTAGCGTGCCCGTTAAAATATACGTAGGTAGGAGCAGTGACATTTTTCAAAGGTTGGCTTTAAAAGATCTCACTTTACGGCAAACAGCCTTTAGTTGGTTGAGCACATACGTGGCTCTGCTCAGTTTTTTCCATCCTTGTGTATTCTTTCACTACACGTAAAATACTCGTGAAGATTGGCGGCCAAGGGACACTGTAGAACTTCCACAAACACAAATATGTATTTTTGTTATCGAAGTTGTTAATCTGTGTATAAAGCAGAAATAAACAATTGTAAGTTTCTATACATTTTAAATGTTACACCTCGTTAGCATGAGTAGCACCACCATTGTTTTAGCTAAGATATGTGCAGTGACGGAAAAGCCTACATGCACTGTATTTATAGTTCTCGTTGACACTATCGAGACAGTTTAATACACTAACAGTATGTTTCGCAAGTGGACTCGTGCCAGACGATTCCGCTGGTCAGCGGGTTTCCTCGGAGACATACCGTTTCTCCCGCCCCTGCATTTCGGCGCTGCTCCATTCTCACCTCATTTCACCCGCATTGGCTCACAAGACCTCGCTGTTAAGAGCCACCCAAATCTCTTGACTCACTCTTTTGACAGCACGGGCGATGTTCTAATTTTGGTGGTTTTGCAGTTAATGCGATTTTATTCAAGGGTGATTAGTTAAATGTATAAGACTTAAACTGTTCAATTCTGCGGCGTAGTATTCCAATAGAGTTTAGCCTAATTAATATATTTTCACTAGTTATATTATGGATATATGCGACATCTATTATCCCGACGACGAGGCCACAAACTCCAGGCATACATTAGTGTGGCGAGGATGACGGGCAAGTATTAGAGCTGACAATATGGCACTACTCACTTTAAGAGCATTGCACATAATTACATGTTTCCGACACTTCTCATTTCACGGAGGTCCACCATCTTCTACCCCTACGTACATAACCGCTCAACGTAAACGCCAATCTTTTTATATGACTAAGCTATCGATATATGTATTGTCTTGAATCGATTTTCGAGATATCAGTATCGATACAGTTGGGAAGTATTATAACTGTGCTGAAAAGAAGATTTTCCGCATTCCTAGAGCAGTCAGTTAATATATCGTTATTTTTGATAATTAAACGATAAACCACTTAAAGTAAACAGGCTACAGAAACCAACATTTTGGTGACCTGATTTTATAATAAGGTGACTTTAAGTCTAGAATCTGCAGGCATCCATAGTGTCTGTGGATGAAGATAAGAAAGATTGGAAATCGACTTTAAACGCGTGCTATATTGTACAAAAACGTGGGCGAAATTATTTTTGGGAAAGTTAACTTTAGGTTAACAAACTGAACGTCTACATCATCTAGGTAGCGAAGTTTACTGCAACTTCGAGGAAAAATGGCTATAGCGTTACAATGCTTTCAAATGAGACAACTTCCTATATATTAAATTACTTTGAAGCGAAATACAGTAAAACCTTTTCAAGAAGTTTTCCATTCAAAAGTTAACATTATTGCGCACCTGGTCTATAAGAACAAAATTAACTTGATCCTCGTATGAAGTTCTCCTTGTTAACAAGCGTAGATTTTTCAGTCCACAAAGAAAATTTTTGATAATTTAACTGTAAGTGCAAATGTGTAAGGACTGTTGTTTGTAGGTGAAATTATTTTAGGTTTATTGCCTGTAAAATTAAATACTCAGGCTCACTGCATGTAGGTGGAATCACACTGTGGGCCGTCTGCTTAGACTAACCTACAAGCTAAGCACAACTTCCACTTCCTCCAGTGGAAATTACAAGGGTCACTAAATTTCATATGCTCAGTCATTTTATTTAAGCCTCGAGCTGCTTCATGAAGTTTAGTTTATACTAATACTATCTTATCGACGCCAGTTGTTTTCATACAACACAAAATACGTTAAACTGAAACTTACTGTTTTGTTTCGTGTCAAATAAAATGGAGTGGCATGCTTCTTGAAATACATATTTATCTGCTTTTGATCTTTAGAAAATGATATATGACTATTTGCTTGGGGCAAGAGGAAAGACACGTAGAACTTAAAATAATACCATTTTACAAATAAAAATATGTAAATGACAGTTTCTAGGATCCTCTAAACAGACTTTCACGAAGTAATTTATTTAAGACAGGCAGAAAACTATAATATTTTATTAATTTTTCACAATTTATTATATTTTTAACTTAGTGCATAAACATATTGGAATAATTTCGTGGACTAAAAATGTGATAACTGCAAATGTTTGATCTGTAGGTATTGTAATTATATAAACTTTCCACTTAAGCATTTTTTAATTACAGAAGTGTTAGTTATATTTTTAATTTATACTTATAAATAAGCTAGCTGAACATGGTGCGCCAATTGGTATATATTACATTTATAATATAGAAAATGTAGTTATTTAATTACGTGAATGTGTCAAAATTAGTGAGGTATTGTTCCGCGATTGCAGCTGCAACGACTGTCGAAACGTTGGAGAAGAAATCCTCGACGCGGCTCGAACCCAGAAGTTTAGAAATTGATGCAAACGGCTGCGAAAGCCTGCGAACTATTTTACGTAAAAGTTATTACGTTTTGCGCTAGTTTTTACGATGTAATGAGTAGTGCTGCTATACGAATAACAAGTTTTGTTCGATGAATGAAACTGACTAAGAAAATCTGTATCTCAAGAATTTCAATTCCGTTAACATATTCTCAGGGGCAGGAATTTGTAGTTTCGTGCCGACACATACTAAACTTTTTGAATCCAAATGTAGGGAAGTCCATCAGCGACTCGATTAAAAAACTTAATAAAATGAATGTGGACTAACACTTAATGCGATTGAGCAAACGAAACCAGCCGTCTAGAGTCGATTTCCCTTCGTTTCTTGGGAACGCGGTGGCTGAGCGGTTAGCCTGCTCATCTCTCACCAAGTCAAACTGCATTCAATCCCCGGCAGGCTAACTCCCCGATTTTTGCATGTGGGAATCGTGCACGAAGATGCCGCTGGTCAGCCGGTTTTCTCGGGGATCTCTCGTTTCCCCGCCGCTTCATTCCGGCACTAATACGTATTCACCTCAATCATTCTTGAGCTCTCAAATCCTCGCTGTTAAGGGCCGGCCAAATCTCTTCACTCGCTCTTCGCTTAGTTTCTGGTGGTGACACGGTCCTACATCTGCTGCCTGCAGGTCAGCAGGTCTGGAGGCAGCAGGGAAGTACAGGTCGGCGGCAGAGGTGGGGCTGGAGCCGGTGACTGACAGCTCCAAATGAGAATCGATAACGTCCCTCGACTACGTAATTACGGCTGGGCCGGGAGAAGAATCCCTCGTTACCGGCTCTGCCGGAGACATTAGCCGCTTCACGTGGCCGCCAGCAGTTGCCAGGCCCCTCCCTGCTCCCCCGCACCTAGAAAATTCACCGCAGTTTCCGTCCGTTGCTTGCTTCACTCTGGTCCTCTCGCCCCGTCAAGCACACGTGCTGAAGAGACCACGGCAGCTGCACCGTTGCCTATCTCTGAGTCACAGTCATCTACTCAACATGAGATGGGCTGATTCTCTACTCCTGCGAGTGCCTGTAACACTGTGAGTCACAGTAATCCACTCAACATGAGATGGACTGATTCTCTACTCCTCCGAGTTCCTGTAACACTGTGAGTCACAGTCATCAACTCAACATGAGAAAGACTGATTATCTAATCCTGCAAGTGCCTGTAACACTGTGAGTCACAGCCATCCACTCAACATGAAGAGGACTGATATTTCTCCTTGCACGGATGCACGTAATGCTGCGAGCCCTAGTCATGCACCCAATGTGAAGTAGACTGATTCTCTTCTTCTGCAGATTAGGCCACGAGAGCTGATGAGGGTGAAGTGAGGTGAGTATGGAGCAGCACCGGAATAGGTTTGGTATGTCAACTCTTTCACTGCGGCGGAGAGTGGAAGGAGTAGAGTTTGGGGAATCAGCGGTTGGTATGTCGGTACATTCTGATCATCTGTTAATTTTCGAGGCTTAGTTCTCGACGGACTGTTCACTTAATTTAAATTATGTGAAGTGTCAGCTAAAGGAGATGCATCTGTCTTCTTAAATTTTTTTGTCTCCAGCAATAGTTAAATGTAACTGAATAAAATTGTAAAATATTTAACTGCATGGGCAATTGTGACAATCAAATTAACAATTATTAATTTTAATGTTTCGACCTCTGACGCCTTTGTGATATTATTTTATGGTTTTTTAGACTATTATTTGGCTGTCTGCTATTTAGTTTAATTGCGTGGCTGAATGGCTATGGTAAACATAAGCTGGTTAATAAAAAATGCTAGTATTAAAATAGTGAACAAATTATTGTGTTCCGCTCGCAACCGTTATGAAATGTTACACGATTGTTTGTGGCATTTCATGGATGTAATAAATGTATGTGTGCTCTTTCCCTGATGTCTGAGCAGTATTGCCATTGAAGTGTATACAGTTTGTAGATCACGTCTTTATTGAAACGACAATAACAAAGTTTATTTCAAAATACTGGTATTTTGAAGATAAATTTGTTTTTCGAGATAAGTTAAAAAAATAAGCGATCAGCTGAAACTTTATTTAATTATGAAAAAATATTACTGCGCAGTATTATTAAAAACATGTTTGCAGCGTTCTGGAGACTGGCAGTTGAGAACTGATAATAGCGATTGTGTCTACAGAGCAGGGGATCATACCTCTGTGCATACACTATCCTGCACTCGCATGCAGTGGGGGCCGTGGTGGTGTAGTGGCTAGACTATTTTCCTCCCACCTAGGCGAGGTGAACCGGATCGCTCGCGGATTTTGGCATGTGAGAATCGTGCCGGACGATGCCGATGGTCGGCGGATTTTCTCGGGTATCTCCCGTTTCCCCCGCCTGCCTCTTCAATCCAACGCTACTCCATGTTCACCCCGCTTTACCCTTATCGGCTCAAGTTTTAGTTAATTGACTATAACCAAAGAGGTAAATTGAGAAGGACGATAGATAGGGTGGTAATATTCATCAAGTTTTGCGCTCAATGAGAAATAAAGAGAGTAATAGTGGAGATAGATAATGTATTGCTCTAAACTCTTCTGGTGTGTATGGGGCACTCCATAGAAGCTGCCACATGTCGCTAGAGGTTTGACAAGGAAATCTCTGCTTCTATTCTAGTTTGATGGTGAAAATATTTATCCCCCCTCCCCCCTCCTATCATTCCAACTGGTGGTCTGTCGGCTTCGTCGAGAATCAGCTCGCCACAAGTCCATAGCTCCCAACACAGTCTAACTGGTAGGTCCGCACACCACGAATGATGGGAAAAACTGGCCCCCTATGCCCCCTTGCCAACCATAGTTCCATTACCCAGCCACTCTCAGTCGCTGATTAATCACGCCTGGTAATTACTCTGCGTGTCACGTCACATACTTTCTTCTCACGACTCTTTATATACGCCACGCGAAGAGCGATTGCAGCCCCCTCATGAACTCTGTCAATATTTTATCCCGCAAATTTATTACACCATTGTAAATTCGTACTCAAAAAGTATGAATGGTACAGGGGCCGCGGTGGTGAAGTGGTTGGACTACTCGCCTCCCACCAGGGCAAACCTGGTTCGATTACCAGCCGGGCCGCCCCCGGATTTTTTTCGCATGTAGGAATCGTGCTGAACGATACCGCTGGTGGGCGGGTTTTCTTGGGGATCTCCCGTTTCTCCCGCCCCTGCATTCCGGCGCTGCTACATACTCACCTCGCTTCACCCTCATCGAGTATCATTATCTCGATGTTAAGAGCCACCCACATCTCTACACACACTCATTCACGAATGGTGTAGAGTTTATTTCCATACGTCTTTTTATGCATTCCAACATTTGTTCAGGAGAGTGTTCATGAGGCATAGTGAAATGCCCAGCTGCGTATTGTAGCAGTTTTGTTTCTGCAGGTTGATATAAAGCAAATTTTTATACTGTGTAGAAATTACGAACATCCAATACACTTTACACAGTTAAATTAATAAATTTGTGCTGTGTATGGCGTCTATGAAAGCGCCATCGTTCGATAATTGTTTTGCTTATCATTCACCGATACGCCAATTTCCTGAATTCACACAATTCCAAACTATTTGAGCAAGATACGCAAATTTTTCATGTTGTGTTGTACGTGAACTTCGTTTTACCGCAACGAAGGTTTCAAAAGGAAGTAGAAGAAATAAGGTCTCGTGATGGACGTATTTCACAAATATGTGACGAGATTAGTCGTGTATGTGTTGATAAACATGTTATGCACATATATGCAGTCCACGGTAAAGTGAGTACTTTACAGGACCTAGTTACGTTTTTACTATCAGCCATTTTTACCTTACAACACTTTTTTAAAATAAAATTTTCCATGCAAGTAATAAACACAGAGTATATATTTCACCGGACTCGAAAGTTAACATCTAAGGCTACAATAAAATGTATTTATTGACTATCACTAAAAATGAGAGGGCTTCAAAAATTGCTAACTTTACATTGAATAGCCCATACCAGTTGTTTAATGTTCAGAAGTATCTTCACCGACAGTTTATTTCTTGCCAAAACGGGTAGTGGGTTTGTAAGCCAAGCTGTGCGAAAACCAATGCAGCTTTATTTTCGCAATGGTGTGCTGTAAATAAATAACAAATTTAGCGCTAAAAACACATTTTCACGGCAAAGACAACCGCACAACAAGTGATTGGCTAAATATATNTAATATATCATGTGATCCAAAAACATGCTTACGTATCACGTAAAAGCTATCACTGTAAAAAAAATCCCTAGTAAACTTCCTAAATTGTAATGAAATTTTTTCACCTCTACATAGTATGGAAACAATACCAAACGTCAGGTTGCAAATATAGGAATATTAAACGTCGCTACTGTACAAAATTGGGAACTCCCCCTGCATTTGACCGCATCCTGAACAAATGTAGGAACATAACCATGGATGTATTGGAAAAAGCTTCACCATTCGCTCGTTCACAATATACGTACACACAGGTGTTGTAACACTGTAAGAATAAAGGTTTCACTTCACTTCAACAGAACGTGATAAGTGTTGTAGAAACACACACACTCCTGGCGTAATGAAATATATGTATAACAGAACCTCGTTTATCCAGTTCTCGTTTATCGGGATTTCTTGTTTATCCGGATTCACGTAAAAGTTTTTATGGTAGTCTATTATTTTATTTCGTAATGAAATAAATATTTAATGTTCTGAAGAAAACAGAAAACTGTTACTCTTACTCAAAATGCCTGCACTGTTTTGCTCGACGTCGACAAAATTCATGAAGTAAAACTACTGTGTGTTCACACTCTAAGTAATTGTTATGCAGAGTTTGCATACTGCGCCTTAATCAATACTGCATATTTTAGCACCGTACATTAAACTAACAATGTATATATTAAACATGTGTTTTTATGATTTAGCTACGTGAAAATACTGTGTAAGTTTTGTGTGTACGGAATCTAATTTGTCTTTTATTTATTTTCTATTCTGGATTATCTGGTTCATACGGATTTTCATTCTATCGGCCGCTCTTAACCCAGATAAACGAGACAACAACTGTTCATTTCTTCATTGTATTGTATTATATGTTACGATCTTACTGAACACTCCAACCCAGGAACTAGTATTACGAAGGTGCTAAGAGAATTCAACAAAGCGCATTAGTACCTTGTCAAATGTTAGGTATCCTAATATGCCCCCTGCTAAATTCAGATTAAATACTTATTCAATTGGAAATTACAAAGTTCTTTATGGTCTCCTAATTTTAATTCAAATATTATGCAACTTCCAAAATTGTCTATTAACTCGGGCAGATGAAGAAATAAAATACGGCCCCACCTCCCAACCATTCCGAGACACACACAAAAACAATTCAGGAAAGGTTGCCAAAGATTCCAAAAAAAAGGGGGTGAATAGATATTAAAATAACATTTTAAGGGAAGCAAAAATGTTAAATACGGGCGTGTAAATGCNAGATAGATATTAAAATAACATTTTTAGGGAAGCAACAATGTTAAATACGGGCGTGTAAATGCTTCCCTCTCCCCTCTCTTTATTAAGTTCTAAATATGTTTCGCCAGTGATTNCACCTCCCAACCATTCCGAGACACACACAAAAACAATTCAGGAAAGGTTGCCAAAGATTCCAAAAAAAAGGGGGTGAATAGATATTAAAATAACATTTTAAGGGAAGCAAAAATGTTAAATACGGGCGTGTAAATGCTTCCCTCTCCCCTCTCTTTATTAAGTTCTAAATATGTTTCGCCAGTGATTNGTTAAATACGGGCGTGTAAATGCTTCCCTCTCCCCTCTCTTTATTAAGTTCTAAATATGTTTCGCCAGTGATTTCAAAAGACTTCCGAGAAGCAGGCAGCTTCTTAATCAGTTTACGTAGGGTAACGGTTCTCTGGAATAAAATGACAGTGATTCCTTATGCATCTCTTGTTCCTGCTCGCATTTCAGGTTGACTCTCCCCCTGTGGGCACAGCTTGGAATCCAAGCAGCCGTGCCTATGATGTCTTTTTCGCTGTGTACGGCATAAAAGCCTGTCGTAGCAGTGACAAGGGCTCGATTCACGGTGGAGTGACACCCTGCATTTCGCACGTTGGAAAAGATTTCACCACCGTTAAACTCCACTACCATTCCACTCACATTACACGTCACTCCCTGAGACTTCAGGTACCGCCTCGAACTCCTTCACCTGAGTTAAATACGGGCGTGTAAATGCTTCCCTCTCCCCTCTCTTTATTAAGTTCTAAATATGTTTCGCCAGTGATTTCGAAAGACTTCCGAGAAGCAGGCAGCTTCTTAATCAGTCTACGTAGGGTAACGGTTCTCTGGAATAAAATGACAGTGATTCCTTATGCATCTCTTGTTCCTGCTCGCATTTCAGGTTGACTCTCCCCCTGTGGGCACAGCTTGGAATCTAAGCAGCCGTGCCTATGATGTCTTTTTCGCTGTGTACGGCATAAAAGCCTGTCGTAGCAGCGACAAGGGCTCGATTCACGTTGGAGTGACACCCTGCATTTCGCACGTTGGAAAAGATTTCACCACCGTTGAACTCCACTACCATTCCACTCACATTACACGTCACTCCCTGAGACTTCAGGTACCGCCTCGAACTCCTTCACCTGCTAGGTGTTACCCTGGCCTAGGGCGTACCTTGCATTCGGAATACATTTGTTAAAAACAGTATTGAAACCATACGCATCGTTGTATTATAATGTTTATATTTACTTTTGTTTGTGAAAATTGCAACAACCGGAAAGAATGGCCCGAATGAATCCAAACTTAGAGGATGCGTAGAGCAGTGTACCAGCAATTAGTGATTACGATTCCAAAGATATTGCGTACACATAGGTTCAGCAGCGCCCTCTATTATGTGACTGGAAAGGTTCGTGTTACGCCAAGCTCTGCCAGTGAAGAGCCGTCAAAAGAAATAAAAGCAAGTGCCAGTATGCCTCGTCGACGTCAAAGGGCGCCATATCAGCATGTGAGTGAGATTGAACGGGGCAGAATAATTGGTCTCCGGGAAACGGGTTTATAATACCGTGAATTTCGGCACGTACAGGGCATGCTGCTATGACAGTGATGCGTGTGTGGAATCAGTGGATAGACGAGAGTGGTATGTTGCGTCGAGCGGGTACTGGACCACGCAATGTGACAACAGCACAAGATGACCTCCATATTGACCGCATGGTCGTAACGGACCGTACAACCTCGGTCACAGTGTTGACTCAACACTGGCGCACTGCAACGGGTGTGGACCTGTCTGCGTCGACGGTTCGATGCCATCTGCTGCGGGATGGACTGGTGGCACGCATGCCATTGCGTCGGCTTCCATTGTCCAGAGATCACAAACGCATCAGACTGCAATGGACACGTGGACGCTGTCGCTGGCGTGTTGAATAGCAAAATGTAGTTTTTTCGGACTCATACGTGTTAGATGCTACAGTGGTGACTGCAATCTGGCAGACTGAAATGTGGAGCGGCATAGTGGGCAAACGCTAAGTGGTATGGTTTGGGACACTATTAGATACATCATGCGATCTCGACTCCTACGTATTGAGGTTAATCTTAACAGCAACCTCTACATCAGGGAGGTGTAAGAGCCCGAGGTACTGCCCCTCCTTCAGGCTAGTCCACATGCCACATTTCAGCAGAAAAATGCCGGGCGATATGTGGCGAGGAATGTGCAAGCCTTCTTCAATGAACGACGGTAATATGTGCTTCCCTGGCCTGCACATTCTCCTGACATGCCACCCATCGAACATGTCTGGGATATGGATGGCCGGCCACTTGTTCGTCACCGTCCTCCAGCAACCACTACTGATCATTTGTGCACTATCATACAAGCCGGGGGGATGGATATTCCACAGGAACATATACAGGTCCTTTTTGATCCCATGCCACGACGTTTAGGGGCCCCTTGTAACATGTGGGGGCTTCACACCATACTGAATTCTCAAGGACAGAGATCATGGACAACTCTGTAATCCTAATAAATTGTGTACTGCCATGTACCTAATCTGTATTACGAAATTCATTTCAATCTCATGTATCCTTCTTGGTGTTGCATTTTTCACAAATGTTCATGTATTTTGTGTATCGCCATGAAGCACAGAAAATCTCAATATGACGTCACTTACGAAATATAGCAGACTACCAGCCATCAGTTTGCAGAATCAAAAGGCGTGCCATAGGTTTGATTCGAAACATCGCCTGTTCGACCTCGCAAATTCAAATTCGTGGCCTCAGGAAATCCCGAACATAAATAAACAACTTTTAATGGCAAACACTGCACCTTATCGATATTCGATACAATAACAGAGGACATTGATGACGAAAATGGTCACAATGATGTAGAGAGAGGTGAAGATTGTAATGAAGATAAGAATTATGAGGGTGCAGAAGAGGAAGAGTAAGTGGATGTGAGATTGAGTGTAGAGGACGAGGAGGATGAAGATCAGAACGGCGAAGACTGAAGACGAGTGTGCTGATGAAGAGGGTGACCATTATGGGTTTTAACCCTTAATGTGGTCACCCAGCGGGAGCTTGAAATGCGTTGCAGCATGTTGCAAACATGCATATTTGACTATACTAATAACAGTGCCACTAATATGTTTACCTATCAAAAGAAAAATATCTCAGACGAGAATTTCTTAGTGATTTCAAGACATCATGACATAATGCATGCTGTTGCCCAAATATTATTTTGTAGCAATCCAACATTGTTATAAACTGCTTTCGCAGTATACTGTACCTTAAAACAATAAAAGACTATTTAGAACCTTGCTACAGACTTTTCATTAGTAAAATTATAGGACCGCCATTTAAATTCCCATAGCTACGCGCAGCACTAAGAGAGCTCTTCACCCCAGCGACAATGGTACACTGTATGTAGTCCTGCAAGTCTCTGCATTAAAGGTGAAGAACAGCTCTAAACAGGAAGCCGCCTTAAGTCGAGTTTGGACGTCCGCAGCATTCTAGGCAGAACGACTCTGCTGTACTTTGTAATTGTTTTCAGCAGTATGAGGTTTTAAGGGCCTCACAACACCCATTCCTGAGCATTCCACGTCTGATAAACCTTGGACCAGTTGGAACATAACCAGAGACTGTTAACTCACGCGTCCTGCCCATTACTTAACATATATTAAATGATTGGGTTTTATATCGCATTGTTATCCACAGGATATTACGAGAGATCCTGAAGAATAGAGGTGCCGACACAGAGATAATAAGTGACGTGACGCCTAGGGATGTGAAAGTGTTGCGGGATAACTGAACTGAAGGCTCAGGTCTGCAGTCCTCTGTGGACTCTGTTTGCCACGTGGCTCCTGCGCTCTATTATGGCCCTTGTCTTCCTGTACATTGGTTACTGTCACAGTCGTTCAGGGAGTGTATAATAAACTCTGATGCAATGGCAATCGTTATCATGGACATATCCAAGGGAGTGAGGGAGACGATCATAAAGATGAGCGCCTCTCCCTCCACCCCCGAAAACGGCCCATCACTGCCACAAAAATTTACTGCAAAAATATTTTACGAACTTATGAAATTTTCCAGGAAATCTTGAGGAAAATAGAGTATGCTTTAAGTACTGAAAACTGTAAGCTTGCTAGCTACCACTACTTTTCATGGTCGACAGTCCACTTAAAATTTTTATTTCCTGTCTCGTTTAGTCTTTAGTAAAAAAAACTTTCACACACGTAATTTATTACATCACACTGATAGTATGTGTGCGTTTTTCAATAGAAGGGTTGATTGCGAATTCATTTTTATCCCACAAAATTACATATATATAGATCTCAATTTTCTTTTCAAATATACATTTTCAGTAATTGAATACATAATAATTACTATTAACGAATAAAGAAGAAAATAAACAGGTAAGTTAAAATATCTGTTTACAAAACCATACAACAAATTTTTAAATTATACAAATTGGCAAGTGTAATAGGGCACGTACCGATAGAGGAATTACCTCCCATTACTCTGTTTTAAGATTTCAGAAAACAGCTTTTTTTTCCCACCCCTCCAAATGTCTGTACATGTTCCTCCCCTAAAATTAAATGACATTATGAGTTTGAAGCCTACCTTGTCCTGGAACCAGCCCTAAACATAACTGAACATTATTTGTGTTTGAAGAATACGTTGTCGTGGACCATTGCTGAAATAGCTGAAAAATAGATGTGTTTGGATGCTTCATTGTCATGGAGCTGCAGTAGAATGTAAATGAAATGTAGATGTGTTTGGAACTTACATTGTTCTAGAAACATCTGTGAACATATCTGAAAGGTATATGTGTTTGTAGTCGAGCTTGTCGTGGAACCATCGGTAAATGTATCTGAAATGTACATTTTTTTAAGCCTACCTTGTCGTAGGACCACCCTAGAATGTAACTAAAATGCTGATGGGTTTGTATCCTTCATTGTTATGGAACGATCTTGGAATGTAACGGAAATGTATATTTGTTGGAAATCTTCATTATAATGGAACTATTCCAGAATAGAGCTGAATTGTAGATGTGCTTGAAGACCACTTTGTCGTAGAACTGTTTCTAGTTGTAGGTGAAATACAGGTTTGTTTGAAATCTTGCTTGGCTGGGAACCACAAGGTAATGTAAATGAGACAGTGTTCCAATTGGCACTGTTTGTTAACAAAATGGTCACGTGACCCGTTTTGTATACAAAAACATGTCGTATTTTTGTAATTGACGTTTTGCGTTTGTCTGCTTCGAAACTGACAAATTACAAAATATAATTTATCAAACCACCGCCATTTTAGTTTTGCCTGTTTAAAACATTTAAAAACACATATAGGCAACGTTATTGGAATAAACAAATGTGTATTGTACTTACAATATTTATTTCACAAAAAATTACTTGCTGAAATATTCTTAAAATAGATATTTTAATGAAATTTTATTGTATTAAGTACTAATTTTACATTACATAGATTTAATTTCTTTCATTTGAAATTTTAAACGGCCTTTGAAAAACGATCGGGAACAATTTATTTTTATTTTCATACTTCGTGTACTTTTAATTTTGTAATAATGATAACATCAAAATAATAGCAGCATATCGTGCTAGCCAGTTGAATGTCGTGGTTTTCGGACCAAACCTCACAAAATGCTAAATACAAATTACAAAAAACGAAACTCGAAAGGAATGAGAACACGGCCTGAGTATAGATGTTTTTGAAGCTGACGTCTTCGTGGAAGGAACTGGCGGATAGTAGGAAGTGTGTTGGGCACCATGGCCGCGACACTATCGCGGGCGGGGACTGGCGTGCGAAGGTGCGAGAGCAGCTAGTGAAGTGCTCCTCACAAGCGGCAGTCTCAGTCGGCAGGAGGCGAAACCGCGCGCGAGTACAAGGCCAGGCAGTGCGCGGCGCGGTGTTAATCAGCACGGAGCANTTGTATGCTTCAACACTGAATGTAAGAATACAGTCTACTCAGCACTTCTTCTACATAACACACTTCCTGCTGGAACTCTTGAACGTTTCAATGAGGACACTGGAGGTTAGAATCCGGTTTACTCAGCACTTCTGCAGGTAACATTACAACAATATTCCCTACTGGAACGTCATATGTTTCAACGAGATCGCTGAATGTAGAGAATCCCGTTTACTCGGCACTTCTTCAGGCAACGTTACAACACTCCCTGCTTAAATACTCATATTTTTCTAAAAGATAACATTGAATGTAAGAATTTCAGACAAGCGGTGGCAGATAATTAGGAAACTTTAGTTAAACTTATATTAAAATGGTTATTTATAAAATTGGAGGACATTTAAATTGACTTTTTATTACATGTCTAATTCCTTGCAATGTAAATAATAATCTCCTGGGTACTGGACATAGGTGACCATCGCCTACTGGGCGGCTGTTAAACAGCCGTATTTGTCCCAATCCCATTTTATAATATCCCAAAGGGAATGCTGGGAATCGAAGAGGGAAGAGGAATGAGGGGGCGGCCCTAACTACTACTGTACGTATTATATCACTAGGGCTGACAAATGACGAATACAGGAAAAGATGAAATGTGTACTCCTGTTTCAAACAGCTTTACTGTGAAAGAGGATATATGCATATTAGACTATTCACCATGGGCTCGATTCTCACTCAGTTTTACGCACATCAGGATCTAAGTTACATAAGCATCGCTAGCAAGGCGTAGCAGAGTTGACCACATTTTAGCAGGCAGGTGAGCAGATGTCATGGCAACTCCCGCCCTACTTACTGTTTCCATAACGTACATAGTTTCCCGAAGTTGGCGCCAAATTAATTAGAATCATGACCCGGGCAGGATACAAAATGCATGAACAATACACGTTAGCCATTAAGTACTGAAATAACGCTTTAAAATATGCTCACTTAATAGTGTATAATCTAACGATCTTACTTTGAAACAAAATATTGCTATATTTTCTGAGAATTAGATTNTGCTCACTTAATAGTGTATAATCTAACGATCTTACTTTGAAACAAAATATTGCTATATTTTCTGAGAATTAGATTCCCCCACAGACCATGCAGGACGCACTATCTCGGACACAAGAGTTGGAGTCAGGAATACTCGTGTCAGCACTCTGAAGTACAGGCAGTGACGCTGTTTGAAGACGACGACAGCATAAAGATACTGAAGGAAGGAGATGCAGACGACATGAGGAACATCGTCTCCAGGGTCCGCACTACAACTTCACCTCCGCCCCCCACCCCCCTGCCATGATTATTGGTCATCTGGACAGACAGGAGAATTGTGATCATACTACCTACAACAGCACTAAAAGGAAAATGGACAGCAAGNTCGAACACCATGAGTGGGGCCAAACTCTTGAAGGTATCTGGGCTCAGTATCGGGGATAGGAGGAGTCCATAATAAGCATTTTGTAATAGAGCGTTCATTTTATATGGCAACAGGTAATGACCATCTTAAAGGTTCATGTCCATGTACAGATAGCTCTCCCTATTCAAATATATTTTAAAATTTTCTATTTGATTTGTTTCGAACTGCGAACAGCTCACTTTCACATTGTTATGTCTTCTGGTCTTTAGCACAACGATGATGTACCTCATTTTATCGTTGGCAAAGCTGGACTTCACCATCCAGTCGAACACCATGAGTGGGGCCAAACTCTTGAAGGTATCTGGGCTCAGTATCGGGGATAGGAGGAGTCCATAATAAGCATTTTGTAATAGAGCGTTCATTTTATATGGCAACAGGTAATGACCATCTTAAAGGTTCATGTCCATGTACAGATAGCTCTCCCTATTCAAATATATTTTAAAATTTTCTATTTGATTTGTTTCGAACTGCGAACAGCTCACTTTCACATTGTTATGTCTTCTGGTCTTTAGCACAACGATGATGTACCTCATTTTATCGTTGGCAAAGCTGGACTTCACCATCCAGTCGAACACCATGAGTGGGGCCAAACTCTTGAAGGTATCTGGGCTCAGTATCGGGGATAGGAGGAGTCCATAATAAGCATTTTGTAATAGAGCGTTCATTTTATATGGCAACAGGTAATGACCATCTTAAAGGTTCATGTCCATGTACAGATAGCTCTCCCTATTCAAATATATTTTAAAATTTTCTATTTGATTTGTTTCGAACTGCGAACAGCTCACTTTCACATTGTTATGTCTTCTGGTCTTTAGCACAACGATGACGTACTTCGGTTTGTCGTTGGCAAAGCTGGACTTCATCATCCAGTTGATATGCTGGATTGCGACAATCCGAGTTAGGTTTCAAGACTCTACAACCTGAAAGCAATACAGATGTTTTTGCCATCTTCCACATTCTTAATCATCTTGGTACATTCTGTAGTACCCAGCTGAATGTGGGGTAGCACCCATTCTATAGACCAGAGCTTCAATTACACTATCTTGGTGTTGAACCTCTATCCGAACTTCCGATAGTAACACGTATAGTCTGATAAGAAATAGCTGGTTTGCTTGAAGTTCCTTTTTCGTGACGCTATCTTCAAAAACGATCGGCTCGTCGATGTTTATGTAATCTGACATGGCGAATGACCACGAATCTAAGGCTGCAAAGGAAAATCTCTGGTATGTGTTAACATCTTGGTGACCTGTGACATACTGATTGCCGGTTTGATTTGGTTCTTTGTTTTATTGCGTCTCGTCACCATAAATCTTATTCCCATATTCTCATGTGTAAGCGTAGAATTATTTCTTTGTTTCGAAAGTTCACAAACTCTCCGTGCTATTCGATGATTGTCACGACCACCTCGCGTACTCACTTCGCTACGACCGAAACGTAAATTATACTTTGCAATGACATGACAAGTTTAATACCTGGAGGCACTATCGACGAAGACTCGTGCAGTGCATTGCTCGGCCTACTTTTGAGATATGCACCACTCGCTAAATTACAGTTTATTCGTATCACATTAACTGGCAAGATGATTTTATTTCGTTACCATTCGTGGGGTTTGTTGCCTTTTTATATGGGTGTCTCGAAAACTGGCATCGTTCCAATGTAATCCGGTTTTGTAGAGTCGATATCTTTGCTGTATGTGATGACAATCAGAATATTGGAATTTTCATGTACTTCGAAGTCTGTGTCGGGAGACAGCAAATCGATTTACCTTGCAATGCTGCCTAGTTCGTAAGATCCAACTAGAAATGTTACCTCGTGGGAGACATTACCACTTTTCACAAAGTACATTTTGCAGTTTTTTTCGTCGATGTTCAGTATCGCATTGTAAGTTTTAAAATCCACCAGGCGAATGCACCATTCCCCCTCCAGGTCGAGTGGAGGAAAGTGTAGTTCAATAAACTTTCCTCCACTCAGAGCTGCAACCCATCAAGGTAAGCATTATCGAAAACACTGACGGTTTCCTGTCAACGCATAGTTTTTTTAATTCAATTTATTGTACAAACGAACAAGGAAAAGAAGAGAAGACGCAATTGTCCACAGTTCCATGTATTCGGCACCTTCTCCGTCACGTAGTTGCTAGTCAATTTGGAATTTTTCAGCTACTCTCGCAGCAAGGGTGGAGGACACTAATTCCCTAAACTTCCGTAGTAGTCTGCACATTTTCCACATATCACATAAGATAACCAGTGAGTACCAGGCCCTGCTGTTGTGTACAGGTTGATTACAGCACATTCGTCACATTTTTTTTAAATGGCAAAGCATACCGCATGAAACCTCTGCGAAAATTAGGTTTTATCACTTAGAACACAAACTGTTCCAAGTCCACGTTCGTGAACGATCGCTTCGGAAGAGATTTCATTATTGCCTCGTCTTACTGCATTGGTTTTGCACAGATTCTCCTACTGGATATAAACTTAGGTAGAGGTCTTGGCCCTTTCTTTACACATGGTGATAGCTACCATATTTGCATTGTGCCTTTGGGCCTTGGATAACTGGTTCTATTCATTCGTTGCTGTGTTGATGACTCGGACGATACAACTCGTGGCTCCGATCACGCCACTGAGTTCGGGCAAAATCAATGGAAAATTCGTCAGTTGATGTGTTCTATGTATTACATGCTTTTCTTACCTTTTTCACCAATTTACCATTCATTTGCGCTTTCTGCTTGCTTTTTGCACTCATGCTCATCTTTACCTTGGCCTTCATCATGTCGGAAGCACCTGCCATGGCTAATTTTTGCTCCGAGCCTGGAATCTGACGATTTTCTTATCTCACCGACTATTTGCGTGAGTATCTTGTATGCTAAATGTCTGGTTTCAAGATCCTTGTTCAGGGGGTAAGCGATGCCGTGTTGCTAGCACACTTCGTTCAGTGCATTGATGCTAGTGTCGCTGTGTGCCAGTATTTCAGATATCTTTGTTCCCGGTCTGCAGAACTTGTATCCAGGAATGTTCACTTGTATTGGTGTTGAGCGGCATATTGACGATCTCACTTCCAGTTATAATCTTACCTCTTAGAGATATCGTGGTGAACTGACATAAAGACATATAAATTGCCTTCTTTTATACATTTTTATTTCAGTTTAATTGTGTACTCAGAACAGAACGGACATAAAGTACTAATGATGCATCTCTGTGTCGCTTATGTGGTGAAGCATTTACAGCTTTGCACAGTGTGTGCATACATGAAGCAACTACCTGCAGGATGAAAACTTCAAGTAGGATATCAGTGCAAACCTTGCGAATATGAGTTTACTAGGAGTTATATTTTGAAGAGGGATATCAAAATTTGCTGTACTGGTTCTCTGCAATCACCGAACGCACCAAATGCACCACATTCAGCACAACATGCACCTCAATCAGCACTGCACATACTGAAATTATCACCTTTGTCAGCACTGCAATCACTCCGCCTGCTCGCAATAAGCACCGTACACATCACAAGATATTAGTGGTAACATACGCATTATCAAGCAAGATGTTACTCCACCGATTCACTGTACTGTTGAATAAGAATCCATCTCCCAAGAATCACGACATGGAAGCCTATTCCTAATAAATTGCTCTGCATCATAACTGGACATTCCAAATGTGGAAAAACATGCATGCTGCTCGAGGGACAGAATGGCCTTCGGTTCGAGAACGTGTAAGTGTACACTAAATCGCTTCAGCAACCAAAATACCAGCATCTGTCGCAAGTACTGCAGGCAGTGGGGTGTGAGATATTTCCCTTGCAGCGATAATGAAGCCGTCGCCAAATACAGTGTTTATTTTCGAGGATGTAGCATGCGAGAAACAGACTCCCATTCAGAGATACTTAAGCATGGGATGGCATACAAATGTGGACTGTGTGTACCTTGGCCAGACTTATTCGCGCATACACAAACAACTGAATCGCGATAATGCGAATGCGTTGGTGGTGTTTCGCATGGACGATGTAAATTTGCGACAAGTGTACGATGACAACATCAATACAGGCATGATATTACTGGATTTTAAGAGCCTGTGTTTCTGTGCTGGAAAGATAAGCATGGATTTTTGGTGATCGTAAAAGACTGGCCTCTATATAATGGCAGTTACCGACATGGCTTAGATTAGTTCATCATTGACTGTAGAGAATGAGTTACATGATATCGAAATTGTGGAAGAGTAGCATCAAGCTGCAGCTTGACAAAGGCGAAGATGGAGGTTGTCTGGTACCAAGAAATGATGGAATTTATGATGCTGGTATAAATTCGAAATCTCGGCGAACCCGAACGATTCGAAGATGTCGCCACTAAATATTTCGTCCTCCAAACTGTTAATGGTTTCATCTCGGAATTACGCATTGTGTGGGCCGATCAGAGCAAATTCTTTCGCTTTTACTTATCTGAGCCCGTGGTGAAGATGGACGTGTGAAGGTGGAGATCGTTCACGATTTGATGTCCATAGAAGAGCATGTAACAAATGTTCAAAGGTTAAGTACCTACAGATTGACTGTAGCATCGGGACAAAATTAAAAGAATCTAAGAGTGTTGAAAAATTCCGTCGTGCATACATTCGCTATCTCAATTTTCTGCCTCGCCACAAAAACGGATATTAGAAACCATAGCAGGGACATATTAGATACCAGCAACGAAGGCCTGGAAATGATTAAATATCGTTTGCCTGAGACTAACGACTAAACCCATAAACGAGAGAGCATGGCCTGTCAAAGCGAATAATGCACACAATGTTACGGAGGCCATGACAGATGTGTTGCGCGAAAGATGCATCCCGACTAATCTGTAAACCGACCAGGGCAAGCAATACTAAAATGCGAAGTTCACAACCCTGTTGAAGAAACACAACATAAATCATTATTCCATGTACAGCAATCTCGAAGCATCTATCGTCGAGAGGTTCAACAGGACTCTGAAGGGCAAGATGTGGAGAAATTTCGCAAAGAATGGCAGCTACAAGTGGCCGAGGCTATTGCTGCAACTTGTTCGCGAGTGCAATTTCACAGTTCATTCTACCACTCGCATGAACCCAGAAGGTATCAAGAACGACTCCCTGCTTCGGACCCTGTACGCTACTTTGAAGAAAGGGGACCCACACAAGGCCAATATCGGTGACCTGGTGCGTATCTCCAATCAGAAACGTATCTTCGACAAAGGGTTCACAGAGAATTGGAGCCCCGAAATGTTTCATGTGCGACGTATACAGAACTTAACTCCGAGAACCTACTGTCTCGAATATCTGACCAACATACCCATCCATCATGGTCTCTACCCCAAGGAAATCGAACCTACGAAGTTTCCAGGCCTGTATTTGGTCGAGAAGGTGCTGAAACGATGTAATGGAAGAGTGTACGTCAAGTGGTGGGGTTACCTTGCCTGCTACAATTCCTGGGTCGTTGAAGAAAATTGAGCAGTGATCTCACAATAAAAGTGAACTATGTATCTATAAATATATGTATATTTTTATTTAAAGGGTTGTGCGTTTCCTCATGTTGCAAATTACCAAAAAAATTTATTTAAAAAAAAAAAGTTTTGTTTGATTGAATTTTTAATTAAAATATTAGTAGTAAAATAGTAGATTTTCCAAGTTTAGAGGGTGTCTCGTCGCCAAACGTTTTGTGCAAATGGGCGACATGGGATTTCTCTGGTTGTAGATGCTGTAAAACAGCAAAAATCAGCACACAGTAGTAAAAATATAGGTTAAGGGCACAATCTAGCTGTCAATGGGCGATGCAACTGATTGGCGTGTGGGGGTGATCATTTGTTATGTAGAGCTAATGATTAATTGGTGCAGGTGGTTGGCAGATTAACCGACTATATAGCCAATGAAATAAAGCGGTGGGGTGTCAGTCATCTGCTGGTCTTCCTATCAAGAGGGGCCGTGTAATCCGTCGTCTGTAAGAGAGTCGAGTCCTGAAGTGAAGGTGATTAAAAAAATGCATGCAAATCCTTAAAGAATTTTTTTTTTGTAAATGTATTGTAAAAGCAATATTATCTGGATTTTTATATATGGCGAGCCCTGGCTGTGCCATCAACCAAGATGATTGACGAATCTTGAATCCTGAGCCAAATTCATCTATTTCAATCTGTTTATCACCCTGGGGGTAAAATGAATAAAAGGTTTTGAATTGATTAATGTCTCTGGAAAGCTAATTCTGTTACAAAGAATGATGGCCNTGAGGGGGGATAGGTAATTGGTGGTATGTTAGGAGGGGGTTAGATTTTTTATACTTTTTGTAAAATATTTTTTTATGTAGTTTTATAAAGTAATTTTTATTCGAATAAGTTTCAGAATTAATTCTATTAAAATAATTTATAAGTTAGCCAGTTGCTGCAATGGCTAGCTGCAGCATGGGACAGGTAAGGGGGAGATGGTAATGGCAGCCGACCGTGTGCCCTGGCTTTGACGCCAACCGTGATGATGGACGGCTCCAAACTCCGAATCATGAATCCTGCATCACAAAGAAACTTTTCCCATCTATTCACGAGCATCACTTTGTCCAAAGCAGAAACGACGCTCATCACTGAACACAACTTCTGTCCATCCCAACTCATACACATACGCACGTTAAATCCACAGACAGGAAGGTGATCTTATAAACAGAGATTTTCTTTGGATATTGGATCGAAATTGCACAATGAATCAAATGATCACTGTTGACCGTACAAAAATTGCATTTTCCTGGGTGTTATTAAATCTGAGAATGATCTTAGTGAACACGTGTGATGTTCTCTGGACGATGAGTTAGATCTTGAAATTCCTGGTGTGCAAGTTTTGGAATTACAAGCGTGCACCGTCCCCTCAAATCACAGTACTTCGACTTAAAGTGCATATTTCATAGTTATATAACCCATTGGAAAAAATTATATGTACTAGCTCTATAAGAACTATTGATGAAATATTGTAGATAAAAAAATGAAGAAACCGATTTTCTACAATAAGAATTTGTAAATGACATTTTTAATTAACATATTTTTTATCTCTTTTGCACACTCATAGAATGTAAAAATTTTATTTTCTTTCTCAGAAAATCACTTAGAAAAATATTTTCACACAGTAAGCTAAGTTTTAGGGAAAGCTAAGTTTTCTTGCAGTCGAATACGTTGGCAACATACCAATTAAATGTATTATTGAAGATAAGTTGGTACAGCGTAAAAACACTGCCAGGCTTTCTCGCAGAAATGCACAAGATGTCCGTTATTTATCTCTTAGCGTACATAACGGTTTAATTATAATATGGAAAATTCATATATTATTTTTTAGTTTGTTTTGTCTGCAAATATATATATATNTAATGTGTGCGTATGTGTGTTGATATATATCAAAAACCTTCATGCGAACATTATTGCCTGCATTAGGAGTGAATAATTACCACATACACATGGTGAGAAATAGAATATATGTGATTTTTGTTATATTTTGATGGTTATGACACAAAAAATTTCTATAAACGTAATACACATGTATTGAAAGGCTAACATCAACGCTCATGCAATGATAAGTTTGAACTTCCAGCCATTTATAAAAACAGAAGTCGTGTGTTTGTTGGAGGTTGCATTATGACAATTGTTAGTTATATAATTTTACTACAAAATGTTATAACAATCTAGATGGTTTGTTGGATGTTGCATACATTAAGACACTCTCCCGATGTTATAGGCGTATCTTTCCTAAAGAAGTCGACTAGATGTTGTTCTCTAAACTTGGTAGGCATAAAAAATAAGAGGAAAATATCGTAGTTAAAATTTTACCGCGCTTACTCTGCCTATAATTCATAAAATAGCAGAGGTAGATTCTAGGATGACTTTTATTTTTTTTATTATCCAATTAATGGTCTTGAACACAGCATCTGTAATGTGACATCAGTCTTCTGTTGTTTACTTGAGTTTTAATTTTTTGTGATTGTTTTCGTTACCTTGTGCTATATTTAATTCGCTAAAATAGTTTACTATATACAATTTTTCGATTTCAAAGTCAGGATTTAAACTTGCGGATTCCGCATGATTTTGGTAGAATGCTTGACAATTCGTGCGATTTCGATAAGCGAAACTTTACGCTGACAATGTTGGCCAGAGTGGGACTTGGAAGGAATTACGAATGGTAGAGAAGTTGGCCAGCTGCACATTAGAAGAGCCCACTTTTACACACACATCATGCTAAAATTATGTAACTTTATAAGATAAACCACAGCCATGAACACAACAATTAAAATTTTTGATCAGTTTATCCCTTTTCTTTAGCCGAACAGAATAAAATGTAGAACTGACAAAGAGCTGCATCAACTGGATTTCGCTGCTCTTAAATTTAGTTCGGATAAGCAGATTATAAAATTCCTTGACTTAGCTTGGTAAACATGCATAACGAAAGTATAATAGTGTTACAGACTTAAATTTTTCAAAAGAGCAAACATTTGCTAACGTCAGTCTCTAAGTATTTTTCTGAGTACAGACACCATATAGGAATGTTAATAGTATAGAAATACGTATATGAACCCACTCATTTTTCCAAATCGGTAACCATTGAACACACGTTATGTGGAATAAATAAAAAAGCGTACTAGCCTCGTACATAACGTGCCAAATTTAACGCTCTTTTCGTGGAAAATAGTGTCTTTAAGCCGATTTACAATTTCTGGGTGGTCAAACAGTTATTAATATTTTTGTGGAAACGAGTCATTGCCTTTTTAAGAGCTGCCGTTTTTCTTATTCTAATATTTTGGTAATTAAAAAATCGTCAACAGTGAATTTATTAAAAATATATTCGGTTTTGCCTTGCAAGAAACAATTACATTTATATAACAGATTTGTGTTTTGAATTTTTATGAAAATTTGGTTATACACGTAAAACTGTTTCATCTGTCAATGGAAAATATATTTATATAATACAAAAGAATTTATATAATGTTTAAATGCACAGTGACTTCAGGCAATGTAACTAACTTTCTGAGCTTTTGGAAATGCACAATACACCTACTTAAATAACATTCCTACCATGCGAATACAAACACTGTCTATTCCTAATATAAATATTTTCTTGGAGGCTGATTTTCTTTAACAGATTCTTCAATGTCTAGCGAGATACCATAATAAAACTCGAACATTCAAATCTTATAAAGAAATTGAGAAAGAACACATTGTTCACCAATTTAAGTATATGAAACTGCAGATAATTATACAATTTTTGCAGACACTACATTATATCCAGTTAACAGGCAGCATGTGTGTCAATCTTTATTAGCTTCAAATAAATATTTAACAAATACATTTTCCGTATTTTATACTTTAATTCCTTTGATTATTATTTGAACACTTTCTTATAATTGAAAGGAAATTATAATTTTAATTTTTTATTTACAATTAATGTGTAAGTAACTCAAAGACTAAAGGTATACACCACAAACTATACACTGGGGCGTCAAAAGTCATGGGATACCACCTAATATCGTGTCACATCTCCTTTTTCCCGGCGAAGTGCAGCTTATCGACGTGGCATGGACTCAAAAAGTCGTTGGAAGTCCCTGGCAGAAATATTGAGCCATGCTGCCTCTATAGACGTCCATAATTGCGAAAGTGTTGCCGGTGCAGGAGTTTTTGCACGAACTGACTTCTTGATTATGTCCCATAAATGTTCTATGGGATTCATGTCGGGCAGTCTTGGTGGCCAAATAATTCGCTGGAATTGTCCAGAGTGTTCTTCAAACCAATCGCGAACAGTTGTGGCCCGGTGACATGGCGCATTGTCATCCATAAAAATTCCATCGTTGTTTGGGTACACGAAGTCCATGAATGGCTGCAAGTGGTCTCCAAGTAGCTGAACATAACCCATTCCATTCAATGATCGGTTCAGTTGGACCAGAGGACCCAGTTAATTCCATGTAAAAACAGCCCACACCATTATGGAGCTACCACTAGCTTGCACAATTCCTTGTTGACAACTTGGGTCAATGGATTCGTGGGGTCTGCACCACACTCGAACCCTACCATCACCTCTTACAAACTGAAATCGGGACTCATCTGACCAAGCCACGGTTTTACAGTCGTCTAGGGTCCAACCGATATGGTCACGAGTCCAGGAGAGGAGCTGCAGGCGATGTCGTGCACTCGAGTCGGTATTCTGCTGGCATAGTCCAGCACAGCCAAAGTTCGCCACACTGTCCTAACGGACACGTCCGTCGTACGACCCACATTGATTCCTGCGGTTATTTCACGCAGTGTTACTTGTCTGTTAACACTGACCATTCTGCGCACACAACGTTGGTCTCGGTTATTAAGTGTAGGCGGTCGGCCACTGCGTTGTCCATGGTGGGAGGTTATGCCTGAAAATAGGTATTCTCGGCACACTCTTGACACTGTGGATCTCGGAATGTTGAATTCCCTAACCTGTTCCGAAATGGAACGTCCCATTCATCTAGCTCCAACTACCATTCCGCGATCAAAGTCTATTAATTCCCGTCGTGCGGCCATAATCACGTTAGAAACCTTTTCACATGAATCAATTGACTACAAATGAAAGCCCAACCAATGCACTGCCCATTTATACCTTTTGTACGAGATACTACTGCCATCTGTATATTTGCATATTGCTATCCCATGACTTTTGTCACCTGTGTGTATGTGGTTAATGTATTTTTTACAAAAGTGTTGCTTCCCTAAATTTTTTTCTCAGAACAAGTTGGAATTCCGAAAGATACCATTTCAAGTCAATATTTACCTCTGACTAATATTACATTTGGTTCCTTAAACACTATTAAGAAAAAATAAATAAATAATATTGAATAGTTACAAGAAAAAATTAACAATGTGTAATCTTAATTACGTGACAATAGAGAATCTTTTGAAACCAAAATGCATTAATAGTATTATAAAACATGATATTTAATGGTGTTTTGCCATAAAGAGCAACTATTTTAATAAATATTTTCTTGTTTCACACATTTAATTTTCTCATGATGACTAAATGAAATCCAGTTTTTTTATTATTATTTCACTTTTTCGTCTTATTTCTGTAATTTCTCCATATACTTATACATTGCATGAGAAAGATTGCCAAATGAAGCCGAAAAACAATTTTTGTTTGTATTTTTCCCGAAGTATATAATTCAGAGGTACACGTCTTCGAGACTTTTTAACTGCAATATTACTGTTTAGTCTTCATTAGTCACATAACAAATATTCTCAAGAAAAAAAGCCTCAAATTTTGTGTAAAGATAACTGCACCAAAACATTGCAATCGGTGCTGAAATTGCTAGGATATGGAATGGTATGAGCGGTGAATTTTGTTAATTTTCACGAGTCTGAACTGTTGCGAACAACTTTTTTTCTTTTATCTCGCTAGTCTCTCAAAGGGCTGCACTTCTCATAGCCAATTATTCAGATCGTCCGCCTTCCATTGGACTTTTAAACGGATTAATAAATATAATAACTATCTGTGTCATTAGTTTAATTTAATTTATTCAAGACACACTCTTCAGGATAAGTGCTACCTTAAATTAATACATGATATTATTTTAGCCTTAGCGTAGTGATAAGGTGAAAATTGTTACTGGTTGGAAATAAATAGTTTTAGCTTTCAGTTTTTTTTTGTGAAATTCATTGGATTAGATTTTTCTTTGCTACTTACTGTGCAAGTAAGTGTTTATAAAAGAATGTCGCTCTCTGTGAATTGCAAATTACAGCTTGCATAAATGTTTTGTAAGTAAAACATTAAAGTATTTTTGTGCTATTATAAACCAATTATTTTAATCCATTTACCAATAATTTTTCGTGAGGTTATTTCAAAAGCTTGTTTGAAAGCTGTTATGAACCAATTAAATTAAATGGTATTATCTGAGTGAAAGAGAACTGACTAGGAGCTTTTATTTTATGTAAGTAACGAGTGACGATATTTTTCTAAAATAATGCTGTCAAACAAATGCAATAATTGTTGATATACAGATGGAGCCGGTAGCAAACCGTGGAATGTGTGCAGTCCCCAAGTATGCAGGTTTGCAAGATTATAACGGCCGTTTAGTGTCGACACATGTTGTGTTCCTCTCGTTAGTGAAGTAAACACTAAATTCACGAACGTCTGTTGTTCGGTAAGGACATATCGTTTATAGTTAAAACAAATTGTTACTAATGTGTTATCGTCTTCTTGTGTAGTCATGGCAGAATTAGTAATATTTCGCCAACATTCTGAGACACTGTGAGAAGTTGGTGTCCAAGTATGTAAATATTTTGCTGTGCTTAAAACATTTATTTAGTTTTTGCACCATATCAGTAATAATTTGGCGAAAAAAAAAACAATTATTTAACTTTAAATTTGGTGTCAAACAATTTACAAGGAATTATTTTAATATAAGATTAGTTTCAGTTGACGTGTATTTCTCTATTTGTAATGCCAGGAAACACTTATTTTTATTTTAAAGTTTTATCACCTGAATTTCGGGATACCTTCTGGCTATGATGAATCTAGACTTATCATAGAACTTGAAATGAAACTATAGAATACACATCGGAAATTAAAGAAACTTTTCCATACTATTCGTGTGACATCAAGACTTATTTTCAGCAATATAATATTTTTTGATTCCAATAGTTTTATTAATTTGTTCATGGGCATTAATATACCTACAATAGTTTTGAAATTTTGTATGAATGCTATTTTGCACACCACGTCACAAAAGTAAAAAACAATAAAAAACTAACAAATGTAAAACACTGTGGGGACACTTCAAGGACCTTAAGTTACTTGGTGTGGATGGAGAGGTGTATATTGGATAACACCACAGCCGACTAAACCAGATTGACGGCCACGTGTGGATCAAGTCGCCCGGAAAAGAGCGCGCCTCTATCAGTTTTTTCTGTTTCTTGTGTCTTTCCTTACGCCGGAAGTAGCGAAGCGCACTCGTTGACTCGCACGCCCCATTGGATACAACAGTCTAGGCCTCGAGGAGCTTGTCCTCACTGCTCGTGCGCTGTCGGGCTCAAAGAAAAAACAAACAAAGATTCTTTGTGTTCACGTACAGGGAGAAGCCAATATTTCAGTCACATAGATCGAATATCCATCTTTTAAAAAATTTATTTCTGAGAACAGGCGTTTTGGGTGATAGGTTCGTTTGCTGCTAAGGAGATGTTTCACTTAAGGTTAGCTCTTCTCAGTATAATATGAAATTCGTCATCTTAACAAAATATTTTAATTTTTTTTATTATTTTTTGACTTTTAAAACTTAACATTTCTGGTTATGGACACCGTACCAAGAAAGAAAAAATTTAATTCTTTAGATAATTTTTCACAACCGATATCATTGTGCGTCTTGTGGAATACAAAATATAAAATATATGGTATATCGTTTAATCACATTTCTTTAATTTAATATGTTATAGTATTGTCAGTGACAGAGGTAGGAATTAACTCTCCCCGTGCCTTATTTCGGTTATGTTAATTTATACTTAAATTAAAAAAAAAACACAGATTCACATACTATATGAGGTCAATTTAGAATTAAAGTGTAAAAAATACTCACCTACCATCATTGATTAATTCGCATATAACATCTGAAAACACTTACTAACCTGCTCACCAAGATTAATTAAAGTAAAATATGTAAAACATCAATTCACCTACTCTCCTATGTTAGTTTGCGTTAAAAATGTTTAAATACATTCATTCACAAATATTTGGAGAAATATGTGCCTTATTTCTTATAGTTCCTATGATTTAATAAGCTTTTCTTGCGTACAATATATTTTTAAAAAATTCTGTGGTTCTAAACGATTCGACACCATTATACGTACTATGGTGGCTGTAACAATCCTACTCTCGACAAGAATGTACTATGCTGGCACTTACAATCCTACTCTCCACAATAATGTACTATGTTGGCTCTTACAAACCTACACTCAAAGAGAATGTACCATGTTGGCTCTTATAAACCTACTCCCAAAGAGAATGTACCATTTTGGCTCTTACAATCATACTCTCCCCAAGAGTGTAGTATGTTGGCTCTTACAAACCTATTCCCAAAGAAAATATACCATGCTGGCTCTTACAATCATACTCTCCACTAGAATGTAATATGTTGGCTCTTACAAACCTACTCCGAAAGAGAATATACCATGCTAGCTCTTACAATCCTACTCTCCACTAGAATGTAGTATGTTGGCTCTTGCTCACCTACTTTCCACAAAAATTAGCACGGTAATGCTGGCAACGTTTGTCCACGTCAGCGGGTTTCTTCAGGGTTCGCAAGCCAGATTCAGTGACAGCAACGTTGACTTCCCTTTCGATTTTACTAAGACATTAGGCCAGGACTGGACTGCCGTCTGTTCTCTTAGCACGGAAACCTGACTACCTTACTGACTGAGTCAGTTCACGAGATAGCTGTGTGCCACATATACTAAATATGAGGTAGACCGCTCATTCATCTTCTGCGCTTGTATTAAACATTGACCTATCCAGAGGAACACAACTGGCAAAGTCACATGGTCAACAGTGATGAAGGAGTTCGTTTAATTCTTAATTTTCAAAAGACAAGCACTTGTATATAAACAAAATTTTTCACGAAATTTAATTTAATGAAACTGCATGACAAATTGGTTAGATTAAGTATAAAAACCTCTCAAAGCACTTGTTTACTAAAGAGTATTCTAACCTCAAATCGAATACGCCATTTTGACTAGTTTTATTGTCAGAAGACATTTAAGAATTAATTACTTGACAACCAAAAGTGATGATATTTCTATCATAGGGGACTGGAATGCCAAAGTAGGAAAGCAAGAGGTAGCTACATTTACAGGAAAATTCGGGCTTACAGACGCGGAAGGCAGAAAGAAGAGGCGGAAAGAGTGCGTACAAGACTTCTACAAGAAAAATCAGATGGTCAATAATCAACATGAATATGTGCTCTTAGAAACAGGACCAGGAATCCTGGATAATGAATTCAAGTGGGCACTAGACATCTTGGCAAACAATAAGTCTAGTGGAATTGATGAAATACCGGCTAAACTGCTTAAAATCCTCAAAGATAACACTGTTTGAATGCTACATTCAATATGGCAGCAAATTTGGACAACTCAACAGTGGCCATTAGATATGAATCAGTATATGTCCCAATCTCAAAGAAGGGCAGCGCCAAGTAGCGTTCAAAGTATCGGACAATCGCACTAATCACGCTTGCTAGGAAAGTTATACTCAAGATCCTGCAAATAAGGCTTCATTATTACATGGATCAAGAACTTCTAGTAGAACAAACTGGTTTTCGCACCCGAAGTCATATAGCTAACATCTGTTGGATTATGGAAAAATCAAAGGAGTATCAGAAGGACATATTTTAATATTTAGTTAATTTTGCCAAAATGTTTGATTTTGTAGACCATCATAAATTATGGCAGTTTCTCAAAGAAAATGGAGTACCGAACCACCTTATTTGCCCCCTGTAGAACTTGTATGATGGCCAAGTAGCTGCATTAAGAACAGAATACGGAATGACAGAATGGCTGAAGGTAGAGAAATGTGTTCGACAAGGTTGTATATTGTCACCTGTATTATTTAACTTATATGCCGAACACAACATGCGAAATGCTTTGTCAGAAGAATCAGAAAGTGGGATCAAAATTGCTGAGAGGATCATAAATTATCTCATATATGCGGATGACACCACCCTGATTGGCAGAAAGTGAACAGCAATTAATAAATCTCCTACATAAAATCAAGGAACATAGCGAAAAAGCTGGTCTGAAGCTTAACATTATAAAAAAAAAAAAAATTAAAATCATGGTGACTGGATCCCTAACACCTACTTTGAAAAATAGATGGAGATGAATTGGAGATAGTCCCCGAGTTTATTTTTCTAGGCTCTAAGATTATTGCAGAAGGTGACTCTAGCCACGAAATCAAGAGACCTTTGCTACTGGAAAGGAGAGCTATTACAAACTTTGACCAAGTTATCAATAGCAACCTCGTCACCTTACCAACTAAAATTCGCGTAATGAGATCTATGGTGTTTCCAGTAGAAACATATTACTGTGAAAGATGGACAATTAAGAAGGCTGAACGCCGAAGAATTGACGCTATTGAGTTGTGGTGTTGTAGAAGAATATTAAGAATACCATGTACAGCGAAGTAGCGAAACAAGTCTGTGTTAAAATAAATAAAACCTACGTTCTCTTTTATAGGGAAATACTACAAGCTAAACCGAAATATTTCGGCCACATAATGAGGAGAATGTATTCAATGGCAAATATTCTGATACTGGGAAATATGGAAGGCTAAAAGAAAAAGCGACGACAGAAAATTAGATGGATGAAAGTAGTCTTAGAAGCAACGAACAGGAGCTTGGAAAGTCTTTGATAAGTGGTAGAGGACAGGAAAGCCTGGAGAGACATAGATCATAGGGTCACGAAGAGTCGGACACGACTCAACGATTAAACAACAATAATATTGGCAGAAAAGCATTTCAATGTTGGGACACTGAGACTTGTGCGCAGCCAGTGAGATCGGTCTACCTCATCTTTAGTTTATGGCACACTTCACAAATTGTGATTAATCGCATACATTAATTGCATACGTAAATATATAAGTAACCCTTACCAAAATGCGATTTACGTTATGGCTGCTCACGGTTTCAGTTTATACTCGCTGAAATATATTTGTGATATGTACTAACTCTGGATAAGAGACATATTAATAATATTGCTCAGAAGACATACGCCAATCACAATACAAAAAAATAACAGATGGCGAGGTATCTTACAATACCACTAACAAAAAAAAAAAAAGCGAGAATATGCCTTTCACTCTGTGTTTTCAAATATGCAATACTGTAGAACCTACCTCGGCTAACTTCGACAAATAAAGAATAAATTAAGGATTTCTCTTCATACCCTTGAGTTACAGCTCTTTACTTGTATTTTCCCTGCTCCCTCAATGTTTTAAGACTACAGCTGTTTAACAACATACAGAACTCTAACTCCTTTTTGTGTAATACTATGTGGGCACGTGTGAGCCAATTTTTTTTTATTACTCCAACTTCTTCAAAGTTGGTTTTGAAAATCCCTGAATTGCCATACAGAATGTTATAGCCAGTTCTCGGTAAACTGAGTACTTTTAAAAGCCCGGCTAAATATATACTTGTATGCACATTGTTTATTCTTTATCAATACGTAAAATTAACATGGCCATGGGCCAGTTCACTTTACTGATGCGTCGGTAAACTGTGGCATTATTATATAAGTAAATATTTTACATATTTGCTCATTCTTGCACTTATATGTGAAAAACACAACGCAAAAGAAGTAATTCCAGCGTTCACAATGTATACCTAATAAATTTAATTGAACGTTAAATCATGGAGCATCGTCATTATCATTGAGAGCATTACTGTGCGCATGCCAGTCAATGTTTCCATTAAATTATTTGCAGGTATAGGCAGCGACATTTTCAAAGGTTGATTTCATAAATTCTTAGTTATATTCCATTCTCAGTTACTTCAAACTTTCTGAAGTCCTGCTAAAGTTCTACTTCCAGTATATTCCTCCGCCATATGTAAACAAAGCGTATTCTACTTCCAGTACATTCGTCCGTCATATATAAACAAAGCATAACAAAGTCTAGAAAACTGCACCAAAGGGACAGTGCACTGCATTCGTGCACATCCAGTGTAATAATTTTTTGCATAAAATAAATTTCTTACTAGGAATTTCCAATACATATATTTCTCACTATTTGAATCGTTTAAATTTTAAATTAAATATTATAATTCTTAGAGAAAACACACGAGTAGTTAGAAATGGTAGGTTCTGGCACAGGAACGTGGAACAGGGACAGCAGAGAGCCAACACTGCTGTCTTGGATGATGCCTTGCAGCAACCTCCTGCTCTGTCATTCCTTCTCAATGTCTGCCATGTTGGATTTATCCTCCTGCTTTGTCATTCCTGGCCAATGACAGCAATCTTGGATGTCCCCACTTCATTTTCTTGCATTCCTTAGAGGAGGTTTTCTCCATGCCATCCCTCCCAGGTTCTCAGATTTTCTCCAAGATATCGCTCCCACACCTCTCAGGTTTTCTCAGTGATATCCCTTCCAGGTCATCATCAGGATGTCAGGCTCTATCTCAAAGATGAGGAGGGGGTGACGTTGCTTCAGATTTCTCCCAGTCCCCTTCCTACCTCTCATCTGTTTCTCGATGTCCCCACTTCACCCTCATGCATTCTGTGTGGGCAAGGTTTTTTCCATGCTATCACACCCAGTTCCACAACAAGATACCAGGGGTGTCTCCATATTATCAATCTCGACTCCCCAACAGGACCTCAGGTTATATCCTATGAAGTTGTCTCGGTGTTCTCCCAGTTTCCTTCATACCACTCGTCCATTCTCAATGTCCCCACTTCATGTTCTCGCCTCGGCACAGCAATGTTGTGTGTATTGGCTCTCTCACACTTCTAAGAGTTTCGGTCGGCCCAGTCGGTCGATAATGCTAAGATACGGGGCTGGCAGAAGACGATGACAGTGCATGTGAGAAGGGACTGTCCAAGGCTCTGCCCCCACGGAATGGCATATGTCCAAATCCAGAGCCAATTAAGAATGCTCGCCATGCCATTGCTCATCAACTAGATCATCCAATTAAGAATGCTCTAAGCCATCGATGGCTGTTCTGTAGCCGTGGTGCGAGTCGGCAAGAATAGTAAACCAGTGACACACAACACACATTGCTGACATAAAAACACACTGGCAGCACCAGGCAGCCATTACCTCTGCCCCAAGACCATTAACGAGCACCACTGCCTCAACCTATATCTCGTGGAAGAACAAGAGCCCCACTTTAGATGCCAGGACTATTAGGGCCTTCAGGGCATTTAACATATGAGGCATGCACACAAATTAATGTGTGCAGTGTGTAGTATTAAAAGCCAGAAATACATTCCGATCTCAAATCCTCTGAGTCGCAGCGAGGCCAACTGTGAGAATGAGGAGTATGGGATGGCCATAACATCCATGACCAGATGCACACAATTTTTTTTAACAGGTTGCCAAACCATGAGGAAGTGCATGCTAAGTGCCCAGCTGTCCACACACAGTCCTTTGTAATAGCAGACTGGAAATAAATTACACAGACAGGAGCATGAGAATGAATACAGTGTATGAAAAAAAGTAAACATATACTTTTCTGAGAATTAATTTATTGATACTTAAAAAAAATACATGTGCTGGTGGTACATACACACTTAATCACACACCTCTTGCAATGCCTCATGTATCCAATTACACATCAGTTAGTACCGACCTCAGTACCCAGCAATTGTGTCGTGGACCAAACCCTAACCACTTCAGGAATCTTGGTTGCCTCGTCAGCGAAGCACCTTCTCAACTAAATAGAAGTCGGAAATATTAGTTTTCAAGATCTCTTGTTCATAAAGAATGTCCTTCAGTTTGTCACCATACAAATCGATGAGATGATACATATGTTTGTAATGACGATACTTGTCAACCTTGTAGCCCTCGTACTCCAGTACGGAGTGTATATTTTTGAAAATGTTCCTTTCACACATGATATCCACACATAGCCACCAATGTGTACTTTAGTCTTATGCTTGTCCAACCCTCTTCACATTTTTGAACACAGAAGACAGTAAATAATCATCTTTAATGTACACTGGGTGCATGCGAATCGTGTGGAGCACTCGTCCATTGTAAGCAGATGTCAAAAGAGACAGCATGTCTAGCCACTTGTAAATTCCCCATGACAAAAATTCTAGCATCATGTAATTCTTAAGAGAGCTGTTAAATCGTTCCACAATGGAGGTCTTCGTATCACCGAATGTATTTTAGAGATTAATTTTATTCGCAGCCATTAGCAAATAGAAGGTGGGATTGTAGAATTATATGCCAAAATCTATCTACAAATTGTTAGGCAGCCACTTATTTTGCAAAATCATCTGCATTGCATCGGCCACATCGAAGCCTCGTTTCCAGCGAACTGGTAACACCAATCGATATTTACTGTAACCTTTTATTCACCTTAACATGTATCTTAGGCCATTAGTAAGAGCAGCATACAGGATTATTTCAACTAGGTCAGCCTGGTACAGATATCGTAGCCCAAAGATGAGTACTTTTCACCTGTGATGGTTAAGGCTTGCAGGCCAGTGAAGCTCAGCGGTGATCTGCGCACGAGACATTGTTTCTTAGTTTATGTAACCACCTTCATGCCATTCTTCTAAAATGTTAATAGTTTTGTTTGTGTGGGAATTATTCCCAGCTTGCTGAGATATAATTAGCAGCCATAGACATGATACGAGCCTGGGGATGCCCTCATTGCTTTGTCATATATTTGTATAAAATGTTTTGGTAAAAAAAAATTGTTCCCCAAGAGCCATTTATTATTATTTCTATAAACACCATGCATTCCATCATTAAACCTCGTTGCATATGATGACAGGTAATTGCGAATAGCTATCATGCACAAGTGAGATCTATCTTTTTTATCTTTCAATTTGGTAAAGGTAAATCATCATCTTCAACAGCCACAGATTCCTCCTGTGGAAGTATCTTACGTTTCCCCTCACTCCCGGGTTCGACGTCCGGTTCAGTCTTAATTTCAGAAGGGCGAAGAGTTAGTTGTGGTAAATTATCTATCCGAGAAGTAATTGGTCGGAAGGCCTCTTCCAATGCTGCATCACGCTCCACATGTGCGCACTTAACCAGTAGATAATTATTGTTCACACTTTCAATTACATGATGTAAATCCTCGGTGTTAGCGACAATTGTATAAATAGCAAAAGCAGAATATGCATAGTGTATATATCGAGTGGAGAGTCAATGACTCTCCACTCGATCAGCTTTGTAATATTATCTTCAGAGGTGGATATTAGTTGGATGATTTCATCTCCTATGTGCTGGCAATTTTTCCATTTATCATTGTCTGTGCTCAAGTCAGTTAGGTCACAACCAAACCAGTGCCATATAAGCTCTTCAATATCTGCGAGCCCCACACACAAAGGGTGGATGCGAGTTATAACTCTAATCGACATTACTTCTACAACAGCACTGAGTTTTGATTTCAAGTTCACCACAGTCTGTAGCTGAGTACTTAAAGCGTCAAACTTGCTGATATCTTTGGTCGATGTATTACTGTGTTCGTCCATATAAGCAGAAGGGGTGGTAAAAACCTTTCGATCAACCTGTCTGCCTACTGCATCGAGCTCTTATCCAAGGCTGCGAACTAGCCTCCTGAAGCAGATAGTTTGATCACATTTCAGCTTATTTGTGAATCTGAGTTTTCATCTTAACAAATATTGAATTCGTGTTGCTCAATAGCCGTCCTTCTACGGCCTCAAGTACATCCCTGGAAGCAAAATCAGTTAATTGGAACACACACTCGATCAATGTACCAAGCTGCAAATCCATGTTAGCAATTAGTATATTCGTATCGAAGAGAATACCTTCCACAATGGTAAGCTTCCTGCCTAAAGCAGACTGTTTGAGCACATCTTCAGTCAATGCGTGTAATTCAATAGTTACAGCCATATGAACCCTGCTGGCTATTCTCTCGCCCACACTGTTGAGTTTCATCTCTAAATCTGTGAGCCGAGTCCTACCAGGGGTTAGTGCACCATGATGTGTCTCGGTGTTAACCTGCAATACTTCCAGTGGTTGCAAAGCCTCTAAAGTGTGCTGCGGACAAAGGATACATTAATCGCATCGCCATCGTGTTTCGGCCCTCCGAGATTCTTGGCCGATTTCCCTCCGAAACTACAGTTTCCATTTTTAATAGATGTAATACAGCTGTCCATTGCACACTTCAGGCTGCTATGACCGAACTTGGATATGGTGTAGCTCATCGTTCACTGATGTGCGATAATGAACTTCGGTACCTTCTCTTATAAGGTGGGAAATCCTTTGCTATGACAAGGAAACCGCGAGGTTCGTGCCAGCAACATGAGCACATACTTCTAAATAGGTCAAATGTCATATCAGAATTAATGTTATCGGAGTACACATGGGGCAAATTTAGGTAATCCATGTGAAATAGAATGAGGAAATTAGCATTGTCGAGCAGAAGCTGCATAGGTTTACGTGAATAAGTTTTACATAGGTAAATTTAATCCACCGCTACAAAGTTGACTGTTTCTCACATGCCACATTGTCGAAAACAAACACAGAGTTCGTTAATCATCACTTGGCAGCATGACTTCTTCATTGTGGTTAAATGAAAAATAACAGAGACCATATACATCTTGGAGTATTTGTGCTAGGTGTAGGTAATTTTGCTGTTGTAGCGATTTCGGGTATAGGTAAACATTCTCGAGCCAAAGACCATTGGATTCCTCCAAAAGGCTGAGAAGCACATATGTCTTACCACAGTTGCTTGGTCCCACTATGATACCTCGCATGGTGGTTTGCAATAGCTTCCCATGATGTGATTCACGGATGTTAGTTTCGGTATCAGCAGTAATGCAAACGGGAAGCATGTGGTCTGTGGCACAAACTCTATTGAAATGATATATGAACAGTTAAACTACAGGTACTTATGTCAACAGGACCACACTCAAGACCATATGAGGTAGTTATCCCAATGTCAGGTGATTTAGAAGGCCAAGTTCGAGTTTGGATGATATGGCGACCATGTTTCCCGAAAGAAAACATATGAAGTATATATCTCGATGAAGTTGTGTTAGTAGGCCATAATGCATCATAGGAGTAAGACTAAGAGGGGATGTGGACTGTTGAATACACTGATCAACAATCTCCCTTTCAAGATGCACATTCCTGGTATGAATACTGTGGGCTTGGTATGCAACTAAAATGGAGATTGAAGCGAGAAGACATCCCTGTGAAGTCATTGTATAAGCCATGCAAGGAACACAACATTGCCTACACGACCAGTAGCAAGTTAAAAGATACACATTTGGCCGACTCCATTCTTGTAGAAAAAGCTAGGATGGTATTTGATCGCCCAAGTCCAAACTCGGCGAATGTCTAGCTGCCTGGGGTGTGTCAAAGATTATGAAAACTAAAGCCAAGAGAGAAATGTGTTTGACTTTTGGAAGGAAGCATGAAGACACAGAGGAAACCATGCTCTTCAACCTGCCATTGCTTGGCCCTCTGCAGTCTTAATTGTGGCAGAAGTGGTATTGCGAGAGTGGTGAACATAGCCAAGGAAGAAAATAAACTGTTGGTCTAAACTATACCTCACAATAGGCAAATGGAAACTCTCGCTAGAGGTAAAAAACAATCAGTGGGCTGCATCTTCGACCCTACCATGTAGGAGGTGGCAGTTGGGGGAAAGCGAAAATGTGTGAGGAGGGTCGGGCGATAGAAGTGGTCTTAAGGACACTACCCAGTCGTCCACTCACCAAACTAGACAAACAAAAGTTTACTTGTAAATTACAAATATCCATTTCCTACGCATGTTCGTGCACGTACTGCCTACCACACCATACGAGGTGAGCTGAGTGTGGTATATTAAATATACATACCAGTCTCAGGCCGGGGACACTTTGTACCTTGTATAAAAAGTGTGGGGATATGGTAGCATTCTTTGACAGCTATGGTAATTTAAGGGTGCCACCAGAACTGAAAATTGTTTTGAGAGGTGGGAGATTACATTATAACTACGATTCAGAGTAACTGTCTCGAGAATGGAACTGTGAGCACTTATGTCTGTGCTTATTGTAAAGGTAGATATACAAACTACACTTAACAAAGATGCTTTACTTGTAATCATGAGTCATGTCCATAACCCTGATAGTGTCAAACAATAGCTCGAAAGTGAAACTAAAATCTTTTAATTTTCATAAAAATTTGTAGTTTTGCTGTTACTGTTTTTTTTTATTAACAAAGCTAGATTTGCAAAATTTTCTGCAAATCAAAATTGCTTTAGTAAAAAAAATTGACGTCACACTAAAAAAACATTTTTTTACCTTGTATCAAAGAAATAGCTAGGGGTCTACAAAATCACGAAGTTTACGAACAGCTGCTATACAGATTGTTCGAAAGTGCCCAAACTCCAGACATAGTTTCTTCATATTTTTACATCTAATAATTGTGTTCAAACTAGCAGGGTACAACACCTGTAGAACAAGGCTATACAATCATGTATGTAGGGCAAGTTAGTTACCCATTTTTTTCCGCTGAATCTGGAGGAGACGTGGTCCGTTTTGCTTATATATTTGAAAACTTTCCTCTCTGTCCCGAACATATATGTTCGCAATATCATGTTTAGATACGTCAAGGAGGACGGCAAGAGAGGAGAGGTGCGTATACCCACAGGTTCATATGAAATTGAAGATATAGGCGGAAACCTTAAACATGCACTGGGGCCAGATGTGACATTGGCGCTGCGAGGTAATGCTAATATGCTACACAGCGAGATTTGCTGTACTGCTCAAATAGACTGTAGGTATGTACTGTTTTTTTTTCAGCAGCATTCTGTAGCATGTGCAAGAACCATATTTATCTTATCAGGAGTGTTGATATTGGTGGGAGGTGGTGTTGTTGAATGGTGGTACACTGTGGCCCGTGCGTGAGGTATCCTTATCTTGTCAGGCGTGTCACTGATAGGTCGGGATATGTGTACTATTTCCCATTCAACAATCATTTGTGTACATCCTTGTGCACAGAATTTGTAACCTATTTTGTGTCTCCAACCTGGGGTTGTGAATGTGAAATGGTATTCGAATCACATTAGTACTGCAGTAACAAGTGATCGCATTGTACTTGCTTTTATTCGCTATTTAATGTACTCTCCCCCTTTTTCTCTTCGCATACCTCTACTATACTCTTCCCTGTCGCTGTCACCTGTCTGTGTGTTCCTTTGTCTGCTTTTAATTATTTACGTGTGTCATTTTCCCCCTTTCGTCGTTGTAAGCCGCCAGTAAACACAATGCTTCCGAAGCCACTGGTGTATTTTTCTTATACTCAGACAAGTACACGAGTTGCTTGTGTATAAGGAAAACAAATTCTGCTGGTTTCTCAAGCCCGGGAGCTGTCTGCATGGTTATGCCATGCAGACGGTAAAATGCAAGGGCAAAGCTGCGGGAGTGGTGTGAGAGAGAGGGAGAGAGAGAGAGAGAACGATCATGCTGCTGCTGATGAGGTCGTGTAAGTGTAATTATCCTACAGCTAAATGTTACAGAACGAAAATGTTTCCCGCATGTGCGCGAGGTTATGTGTATAGTCCACTTCGCCTTAGGTTGATAATGAAGGCAGGAAGGGTAGGGCATTGGAGGCGAGGGGGAGAAAACGGTCGGANCGGCGAGGGGGAGAGAACATACGAAAGGCAGGAAAGAAACCAGGAGGACTCCCAAGAGATAGAACTGACTTCCTGGTGGGGAGCCGGGAGGAATAGCACAGAGAAAACTTCCTCCCACACAGAATGCAAGAGAATGAAGTGGGGACATCTAAAATGTACTAGAGGTAAGAAGAAGACAGGGAGAATGCTGAGACAACCCCACAGGATTGAACTTGGTGCCCTGGCAGGGAGCTGGGAGTGATAGAACAGAGAAAAAACCCTGGCATCATGATGGGGACCTGGGAGCAACAGAACTGAGAAAACCCTGGCATAATGGTCGGGACTCTGGAGGAAGGGACAGCATGGAGAAAAAACTGGGGACCTGGGTGTAATAATATGGAGAAAACTATCCCCCACAAAGAATGCAAGCATGTGAACTGGGGACATCGAGAAAGGACGAGAGGCAAGAAGGAGACTGGGAGAACTGTTATGCAACCCCCATCATGCGATAGAGTCTGGCATCCTGGTGGAGACCTGGGAGGGATAGTATGGAGAAAGCCCTGGAGACCTGGGAGGAATAGTACAGAGAAAACCCTGGTGTCCTGTTGGGTAGCCTGCAGGGATTGCACAGAGAAAACCCCCCTTCCAAGGAATGCAAGAGCATGAAGGGCGGACATCTGGTAGGAAGGAATGAGAGGGCGTGAGAAATAAAGGAGATCAGGAGGACTATTAGAAAACTCCCCACACAGAATGGAAGAACATGAAGTGGGGACATCCAATAAGGCCTTCATTGCTGGAAGGGAAATCCAATACGGCCGACGTTGACAAGGAATGGCAGAGCAGGAGGTTACTGCATGATGTCATCCAAGATGGCAGCGGTGGCTACCTGGCACCCCTGCTCCACGCCCTTGTCCCAGAAAATCCTATTTCTAACTTATCTCATGTAAAAATTCAAATTAACGGAAACAACCAATCTCTTTCACACATCGGGTGATCTTCAAAGGTTTGATTCTAAAAGTGGGAAAAAAGCAAGAATAGACTATAACTGTAAACATTCGAAAATACACACACACATACACACACACACATATATATATGTATATATATATATATATATATATAAACAAACACATACACTTCGCGCTGTAGTTATTTCCTGGAATAAGTAAAATATAAGTAAAAGTTGAATTCAACCAAAAGTATACTACATAAACGTTAACAGAATTATAAAACGTTCGTGATACATAGTATACTTAGAATATAAACAAAACATGTAATTTATGGAATGATTTTTTAAGTTTAAATTAAAAAAGTATGAATAAACAGGGAATTGACCACGTGACTTTGACATTTTTACTGACAATGTTTGAGCCAGTGTCTCAGTACATACACGTAAGATGAAAATATGTCTACCTCATCTTTAGCCTGTCGAGGACCCCACGGTGGCTGAACGCTTAGACTGCTCGCCTCCAATCAAGGCGAACCGGGCTCAATCCCCTGCCGGTTCACGGCGGGTTTTTGCAATTGGGAATCGTGCCGGACGATGCCGCTGATCGGCGGGTTTTCTCAAGGATCTCCCGTTTCCCCCGCCCCTTTCATTGCGGCGCTGCTCCGTACTCACCACTCTACTCCATAATCGGCTCTCAAGACCACGCTGTTAAGAGCGTTGACCAAGGGGAAAATGTGTGTTATTATATTTGTATTACATACTCTTCAACTTTTAGACATCAGTAAGTACATTTCCCTAACAAAAAAAATTTAGCTCATTTACTGTCTTATAAATGTCCAAATAATGAAAACGTTCTTACGTGCAGAAATGAGATAACTCACACCGTAAGAATATGTCAAGAGCTACTTCAAGACGTCTATAAAAATACACAAGGAAATGATTTTGCAATTTAAAAAAAAAGACAGAATATGAGGACATTTTTACATGAATTTAATTTATTGCTGTCCACAAATTTATAGAAAATAACTTTTACCAAAAATATCTTAAAATGAACTCAAACAAGATCTTTCAGTTGGCATTTTTAAATTTTCTGCAAATAGTCTAGTTTATTTTATTTGTACATTATAAAAGCTAAAAAAAATTTTTTTCATTTGATGTTACTTTTACAGAAACTAAGGGATCTAAAAAATATTAACTGAGGAAAAGGTAGCCACAGGTAAGGTCTAATAGTCGGACATTGTCTGGAAGAAATATAAAAACGCCGCACAATATCTCTTCACTCACTCACCTTAGACTGTGGACCACGCGAGGCAATAAGGGTGTCAGATGCTAGCGCTGGTGCCTAGAACTGTCCTTGTGAGAACGCGACTGCTACCTCAGTAGCCGCAGCTGGCAGCTAAACCACGGAGTTTACTGCGGTCGCGTATCCCTGCCTGTTTGTCGCCTTCGCAGCCCAAACGCCCCGTACCACGTGCCCACGTGGCTTTAACGTGCCTTAGTAACGGGCCTTGCTGAGCGCCCGAGAGTCAAGAAGCGCGTATAAAGAAGCCAAAATTATATTTATCGGATTTCCGGTGGTGCCATATTCCGAGCTCCCGCGGGGCTGCCCTCGCCACGGCAAAGAAGACACGGTGCACGGACTTGGGCTTCCCGCGCACACAAGCCGACGTCTTCAGAGAAAGCCCCTGAGGATTTACATTCCGCCGTGCGCACGTCTCCAGGTTGCCTATATGAAGAAATCTTTTCACAAAAGCTTTGCTGCTTGCATGTCGCTTTGATTAAATTTAACGTCGCTCACCGTATTTTTTTTTAAATAACGCAAACATGGTCTCCGAATATTTCTACTTTCCATCAGAATATGAACGCAAAATGATTCAAAATTGTTTAGTATTCAAAAGTATAAAATAAAATTTACGTACAGAGTTGTTTTCTTTTATTTGGAGTTTGTAAATCTCACTAGCGCTTATCGACTAGTATCAGATAAACACTAAACACTTGGAAAGAAACACTTTACACGCTGCTAAATAAGGTCATACGAAAAAAACGTACTGGGATTTGCCGAGTGCAGCTGGGTGTTGCTAACGGCTAATGTGTTTTATGCAGTAAAGAGAAAAAGAGGTTTTATTAATGCTATTTTACGCTGAAAAATTTAACTTTATATACTATATCAGTTGAAGTTCATTAAAAAAGTAAGAATATTTTTTCACCTACTAGTGTAAACTATAAAACAGTTTTTTGTGTCTCCTAGGTTAGTTCAAAGCCAACAATAAATAGGCAAACCATTGTTTGTTACGGCATGGCTAGAATACTAGGTTGGAAACGTATGGGGGTAATGTCTGATTGCGAAGTATCCATAGATTATTAAAAACATATTTGTTAAGAAACTTAAGTCTACGGTCTGTTATTTTACACATGTGCAGTAGCCAGATGTTACCAAGAATTCGTGCAGATCTCTGGATGCCAACCTGATTGACATATTCTGTGGTTATTCTGCAAGTGAGACTTGGTTTCAACGAACAAGCACAAAGTTCTAAACCGCAAAGCAAAGATTCTGCACAAGACAGTGTTCAAAATTACTTTCAAACTTATGGAAGCAAACTTTTCATTACGAATATTTTTAAGAAAGATCTAAGTTGGAATGTCTACTACCCCATTAAGAGGTGACCCTATCATTTCATTAGTATAACGTTTGTATCAACGTTAAATACATGTCCATATACTTAATTTAAGCGTTTCCGTTCAGGATATTTTGGGCATCGCTGTGTGAAAAGTACATTTTTAGCTACTGTATGTTGGCGGGATCGCAAGTAGTGTTTGTAATGTGTGCGGTGTCTTCAAAGTAGACTCCGTAACTCGTATCCGCTGTATTTTATTTTCGTAGTTGAGCACACTGAAAACGTGTGTTCCAAACTCACTGCAACGAAGTTAAAACTCCTCATGCATAGTCTTCTTACCAATGAGGTCTTAGAGCCTACGAGGGTGAAGCGAAGCGAGTATGGAGCAGCGCTTCAATACAAGGACGTGGGAAACGGGAGATCCCCGAGGAAACCCCCTACCAGTGACCTCGCCCTCGCACGATTCCCGCGTAGGGAATTCCGGAAGCGACTCTGTCGGGAATCGAAACCGGTTCGCCTTTTGTGGGAGGCGAGTGCACTTGCCGCTACCCCACTGCGGCCCCGTACCAAGGTAGGAAAATGTCAATTATGTGCGTTGAATCCACACTGTATGTTTTTCAAAACATTTACGTGACATCGTGAATTTTCCGGGTGCGGCGCTAAAATGAGACGTATGTCTTAAGTGTAAACCGAAGAAGGAATCTATCACCAGCAAAAAAAATTAACGTATTTAAATAATATAAAAACATTTACGGTTATTTGTTTCCCAGGTGTACATTTTCCACTTCCAATTACACTTTATCAAATACAAAACTACACTTTTGTTTGTGAAAATAGCAACACCCAAAAAGAATGGCCCGCATAAATCCAAACTCGCAGGACGTGTAGAACAGTCTACCAGCAATATATTTCGATTGCAGAGAGATGGGATACACGTAGACCCAGCAGCGCCCTCTCTTGTGTGACCGGATATATCAGTATTACGCCAAGCTCTGTCACTGTAGAGCCGTCAAACGAAATGAAAGCAAGTGCCAGTATGCTTTGTCGACGTCAAAGGGCGCCATATCAACATGTCACCGGGAAACGGGTTTGTAATACCGTGACATTTCGGCGCGTACAGGGCATGCTGCTACGACAGTGATGCGTGTGTGGAAACAGTGGATATAAGCGTGTCGTACTCGGCGACGAGCGGATACTGGGCCACGCAATGTGATCACAGCACGGGATGACCTCCATCTTGTACACATGGCCGTAACGGACCGTACAGCTTCGTCCACAGTGATGGCTTGACACTGGAACACTGCAACGGGTGTGGACCTGTCTGCATCGACGGTTCGACGTCGTCTGCTGCGGGCTGGACTGGTGGCACGCATGCCATTGCGTCGGCTTCTGTTGTCCAGAGACCACAAACGCCTCAGACTGCAATGGACACGAGGACGCCGTCGCTGGCGCCCTGAGTAGCAAAATGTAGTGTTTTCGGACAAGTCCCTTCTCAAACTGTCCNGAGTAGCAAAATGTCGTGTTTTCGGACAAGTCCCTTCTCAAATTGTACTACAGTGATGGCCGCATACATGTTAGACGCTACCGTGGTGATCGCATTCTGGAAGCCTGCATTGTGGAGCGGCGTAGTGGACAAACTCAAAGTGCGATGATTTAGGGCACCATTGGATACAACATGCGATCTCGACTCCTACGTATTGAGGGCAATCTGAACAGCAACCGCTACATCAGGGAGGTTTTAGAACCCGAGGTACTGCCCTTCCTTCAGGCTAGTCCACATGCCAAATTTCAGCAGTAAAATGCCGGGTGACATGTGGCGAGGAATGCGCAAGCCTTCTTTAATGAACGTCGTTTATATGTGCTTCCCTGACCTTCACGTTTGCTTGACATGTTGCCCAACGAACATACCTGGGATATTGTTGGTCGGCGTCTTGTTCGTCATTGACTTCCAGTAACCACTTGTGGTGCTTTGTGGACTCGCGTACAAACCGCGTGGAGGGAGATTCCCCAGGAACATATCCAGGTCCTCTTTGATTACATCCCACGACGTTTAGGGGCTCTGATTACAGCACGTTGGGGCTTCACGCTAAACTGAATTCTCAAGAACAGAGATCATGTACAGTTCTGTTATCCTAATCAATTGAGTATTGTCATGTACCTAATCTGTAGTATAATGTTTATTTCAATCACATGTATCCTTGTTGGTTTTGCATTTTTCACAACCGTTGGTGTAATTAACATATTTATGTTGTTATTATAGGGGGGGGGGGGAAATATTATCGCTCTTACCGTTTATGTAACATTTTTATGCAGAAACAAGGAATGTTGTAGATGAGTTTGGCTACCATGTTGCAGGAAGTATTCAGTAAAGTGCTTTAAAACCTTAAAAAAATTACAAAATTTTGAAAATAAATAAAATATTTTTAATTAATTTATTATAATTTCGTTTACTATGACCGTCAGCAATTCATATTGTCAAACAACAAAAAATTACCAACTGAAGTTATAAGTTCCTTTTTATCGTACATGTATTTGATCCGTGTACATCATAATGCTGGTACAGAAGCTGCAATGAGACACAGGACGAGTTTTAACTACCACATTTAGTGTACAATTACAACTGCCCACATTAAAGTTGCCCTTATCGCAGTCTAAATTGTACAAATTACGTAATGAAATTAAGTGGTTAAATTTGTTCAATGTTATTGCCATTTGTTACAATGATTTTGATTAACTTATATACACACATCTATATATATATATATATATATATTCAGTAATAACAGAATGCACAGTTGCATTGTATCATATACACCATCCACGCCCAAATCTGCACACACTTACTTCCGCACTCCAGGCGGCTACCGGTTAGCACGCATGCAACTGTAATCGAGTGTACTTCATAGATACGGACTGGAAAATGTTGCGTTTTGAACGACCTGTAGGCTAGACACCACAGTCATGTGTGTTTTTCAGCCTGAACTTCTTATTCATTGGAGTCTGCCCCAATGTGTAGCCAGTTTTACCTCAGACCAGGTGGAACTAGATTAGGTGTTCGTTTCCTTGGGTGTATGTNTATATATATATATTCAGTAATAACAGAATGCACAGTTGCATTGTATCATATACTCCATCCACGCCCAAATCTGCACACACTTACTTCCGCACTCCAGGCGGCTACCGGTTAGCACGCATGCAACTGTAACCGAGTGTACTTCATAGATACGGACTGGAAAATGTTGCGTTTTGAACGACCTGTAGGCTAGACTCCACAGTCATGTGTGTTTTTCAGCCTGAACTTCTTATTCATTGGCTTCTGCCCCAATGTGTAGCCAGTTTTACCTCAGACCAGGTGGAACTAGATTAGGTGTTCGTTTCCTTGGGTGTATGTNTCTGCCCCAATGTGTAGCCAGTTTTACCTCAGACCAGGTGGAACTAGATTAGGTGTTCGTTTCCTTGGGTGTATGTTACTGGCTCCTAGCTCACCTGGGCGAGTATAACAAACTGTGATCCAATAGCAAACAAGATAGAAATGCACACTTGTTTGAGGTTTAGCTTGTCCTCAATTGAATTAGCGAAATATTCCAGACTCTATTTATAGGTCTATCATCGTTCTTATAACACTTTATTTCGCTCAAACGGGCATTCATATTACACAATGACGTCTTGGCCCTTATAAGCAAACTGTCAATAGAGAAATTAAATCATATTGAATGAAATGAAACTGTTTCACTTCAATATTAAATANCCTTATAAGCAAACTGTCAATAGAGAAATTAAATCATATTGAATGAAATGAAACTGTTTCACTTCAATATTAAATATAATACATTTAAAGTGGTTACTTAGCAATTTTCAATTTTTAATTCACACGAAATTATAATAAATGGTTTAAATATTTTTCATTAAATGCTTTTTAAATACTATATGTTATATGAAACCACTAATTAAGGTATGTGTGTGGCGAAGTTTACGTATTATGTACAATTAATTTTTTACATAATGACTATAAATAATTAATCGTCAAAAAATTTACACGTGTCGTGTTCTTGTGGGTTCTCTCGTGATAAAATATTATATATANCCCTTATAAGCAAACTGTCAATAGAGAAATTAAATCATATTGAATGAAATGAAACTGTTTCACTTCAATATTAAATTTAATACATTTAAAGTGGTTACTTAGCAATTTTCAATTTTTAATTCACACGAAATTATAATAAATTGTTTAAATATTTTTCATTAAATGCTTTTTAAATACTATATGTTATATGAAACCACTAATTAAGTTATGTGTTTGGCGAAGTTTACGTATTATGTACAATTAATTTTTTACATAATGACTATAAATAATTAATCGTTAAAAAATTAACACGTGTCGTGTTCTTGTGGGTTCGCTCGTGATAAAATATTATATATATATACCCTAATTATTCACTGGGCCTTGCTTAGCATCGAAATTCCGTAGGATTTATTGTACGAAATCAGGATAAGTGTGGCATCTTGTAGTGCTTTTGCATGCATCTTCCAGTATGGACAGGGTCTAAATAAACTATTTTTATTTATATTATAGGCCGATAACAGTATAATTTTATTGCCATCAATAAATGNGGACAGGGTCTAAATAAACTATTTTTATTTATATTATAGGCCGATAACAGTATAATTTTATTGCCATCAATAAATGCATTTCAATTTGCTGTGATTTAGTTAAGTTATATAGGAATATTTACGGTTGTTCTGTACAGTGCTTATGATTAAATTTTTGGCAACACTGCCTTAATTTAGGTGAACTTTGACCGTACACTTGAATATATTTATCTGACATCTCCAACAGCTATTGTGTCATTCCTTGAAATCTCGGTCAGCTGATGTGGAATTGTTTGGTATAAATAGTAGGTGCGAAATATTCGGTTTCATGTTACAACTAATAAAATAAAACTTACTGCGAATTTTTTCGTGTGTTAATATATGTTTGTGTGATAGACATATGGATGATTTTATGTTTAAGTGGTTTTGTGANCTCTGACATCTCCAACAGCTATTGTGTCATTCCTTGAAATCTCGGTCAGCTGATGTGGAATTGTTTGGTATAAATAGTAGGTGCGAAATATTCGGTTTCATGTTACAACTAATAAAATAAAACTTGCTGCGAATTTTTTCGTGTGTTAATATATGTTTGTGTGATAGACATATGGATGATTTTATGTTTAAGTGGTTTTGTGAATAGCTACATACTTATGTGAATGTTTGCATGCAAAGAGTGTACATCTGAGCATCTAAACCAGATAATTATATTATTTAAACTTCTTGAATGTTTTGCATTATAAAACACAAAAGCGGCAAGGAACGCAATATATACATTGCTAAGATATAACGTTGGTCAGAAAAGGAAACAACTAACAAAATTATTACTGCTGCGTAAAAACATGTCAGGAAGAGCTTGATTGCCACAAAAATAATTATCCTATCATTCTAATATAAAAATGTGAAAGTCTCTGTGTGTGTGTACGTTTGTTACCACTCAGCTCCATAACGGCTGATAGGATNGTAAAAACATGTAAGGAAGAGCTTGATTGCCACAAAAATAATTATCCTATCATTCTAATATAAAAATGTGAAAGTCTCTGTGTGTGTTTACATTTGTTACCACTCAGCTCCATAACGGCTGATAGGATTTTGATTAAATTTAGTATGTAGATAATTTAGGTCCTGGAATAGGATAAAGGATACATTTTATCCCGGAAGAATTGTACGGTTCCTGTGGAATAACAACAAAACGTAATTTTGCAACGCCTGGAAACGTGACCCAAAAACATTTTCCTCTAGCGTCAGAGTTTATCAGGCCACCCAAGAACCTCTGAAATGGCTTACCACTTCAGAGGTAAGCCTGAAGTGGTAAGTGGTAAGTGGTTTTGATTTTCATACATCGACGCTGGAAAGCGGAAATGTGGTAACTACGCGATAGTTGCACAGATACACTCCAANTCATACATCGACGCTGGAAAGCGGAAATGTGGTAACTACGCGATAGTTGCACAGATACACTCCAAAACAATACCCAACATTTTGGCTATCGGGTAAAAAATATTGCCTTCATTTTGGGTTGCCATAATCAGTTAAAAACCTAGGTCAACATAGTATAATTTTATAATTCTGTTTTCACATGAATGAATTGTCTTTTCCGAGTTTATTTATTAGTATATCAAAGAAAAACTCTCTCGTACCCGGGCGAAGCCGGACCGGTTCGCTAGTACAACATATTTCTAACCAATATCGACAATATCTTGCAGGCCGTTTCTTAAAACAATATGAAACTGTCTATACACTTGTGCGACTTTCATCAATGGGGTTATTAGTCCCTTAAAATCGAGTTTTATNAAACAATATGAAACTGTCTATACACTTGTGCGACTTTCATCAATGGGGTTATTAGTCCCTTAAAATCGAGTTTTAGATGCATTTATTAGAATATATTATAAACCACTTACAGTTATGAAATAAATAGTGACCTTACAGTTCTGAGAACGTGACTCGTTACTTAATACATCGCATTGCTTCTTAAGCATAGTGGACTTTGATTTCACATATTCGCATTTAGTTTTGCAACTGTAAGTCGTAAACGATTTGTATAATCGTCTTACTAGTTAGAACATATAATTTAACAAATGTAAAGGTTCGCATTGCCGTGGCACGCAAGGGTCAACTGTATTCGAGAAATAAATTCGTAGTTCTTAGCACTGAATGGGTATTTCGGGACGGGTAGGCATCACACTATTCCCAGGATGAGTCAACATTTCAACTTTAGGGTAGACTGGGTACGGTTGTAACAATTTTGCTTTGATCACTCGTAGCATTGCCATTCTGGCTGTAAACAACAAATAAGTCGCTTGACATAGAAGATTACTCATTTGTCTTCAAATTTTATATTAAACCTATAGGCCTAGATGCAGTAGTTTCCAGACAGGAGACGTTTCACAAAACATGTGCCACTGTTACAACTGACCCCATGGCAAGGACGGTTGTAACAGTGATGGGGTCAGTTGAAACATACACAAATAATACACAATGCACGCATTTAAATCAGTTTTATTACTTATAAATCACATGTGAGTACTTTTACATTTTTTAAGGTTAATATGCCACCATTTTAGTAACATTTTAAACAGTCTTCTTTAATCACTTTATAAAGTTTAACATTTTCAAGTTATCGTCGTAATTTAAAAAAATCTGAAGCTAGTAAAATAGTATATTATCAAACAAAACAACTTCTAAATGGAGATATCTTTAAGTTGTATTTAACGGCGAGTTCAAATGCCAACTTTCTTACCTCTTTAGTAGAAAGACCAAAGTATATATCTGCACAACGGATGAGGTATTTGGCGAGTTGATGTTCTTGATCTTCCGAAAAGACTCTGCTATGAGATTCATATCCCATACTAATATTTTCTGCCTCGGCACCTTCGTTCCTGGCATCTCTCTTTCGTATGTATCGTAGCAGAGAGACGTGGTTAACTCTGTAGATCTCTTCTACTTGTCTCAAAGATTTCCCACTTTTACCTTCGTCGTATGCATCCTTGTGACGTGATATGTCGCTTACACCTCTCGATGTCTTCCTGACACGTTTCCTGGGCATCTACAACGTAAAACAAAAATATTACTAATGTTACAACTCTACCCACAAAAAATGTTACAACCGTACCCCCAACCCCTTCTTCCATGTGCCAGTGAAACGGTCTCAGAGGCGAGAGAAAATAACCTACACAAAAACTAATTACTGTTTACCTACCTTGTAAGTCCACCAATTATGTTTTGGAAAAATCTCAAAACGTAAATTATAATATTAACAAAGCAACTCAAAAAATAAATCGATCAAAAATACTTACTTTTGGGTGACAAAACACAGTAGGTCCCTCTGCAAGCGAACAAACCGCGCGGAGGGCGACGCAACACTGCTGATCAGGTCCGTGCAGGCAAGCCGCGTGTCTTTCCCCTTGAACCCCTCGCCTAACCGTGGATAGTTTTGCGAATATTCGAGTTGTTACAACCGTACCATGTTACAACCGTACCCAGTCTCCCGTACACATATATCTCTACTACGGTTTATCCGAAAGTTTTTCGACACGACTTTTTGTGCCATATAAACATGACGAAGTCATCTACGCAAATTGCTTATAGCAATTTATTATAACATTAAATGGAAACCTATTATACGAAACACTATTCACCAAATAGTGGCTTAATAGTTTTCCGAGGTGTAAGTTCTCTGTCATAAAACACAGATAACCTCTAGTTGGTTTATCGAAAACTTTTATATTACGTAATGAAAGCAGGTTAAAACTCATATTGAAGGAAANTCTAGTTGGTTTATCGAAAACTTTTATATTACGTAATGAAAGCAGGTTAAAACTCATATTGAAGGAAATCTCTTTTCAAAATGATTAAAGGGAGATATTACACTTGTATTTTCGTGATGAATTTCCATGACGAATTTATTGGCGATGCGTGTAAATGTTCTTTGAAACATTTTTTTATTTATGAAAGTAATTTACTTCAGCATTTTTTTTCTTATTTCATGTGCGGCATATGACTGACAGCCAGCTACAGTATTGCATCCAGACACGCATTTATAATACGTATATTACACTTGGCTGTAACGTTGCTTGCATGGATGACTTACTGTACGCCGACAACTNACAACCGTACCCAGTCTCCCGTACACATATATCTCTACTACGGTTTATCCGAAAGTTTTTCGACACGACTTTTTGCGCCATATAAACATGTCGAAGTCATCTTCGCAAATTGCTTATAGCAATTTATTATAACATTAAATGCAAACCTATTATACGAAACACTATTCACCAAATAGTGGCTTAATAGTTTTCCGAGGTGTAAGTTCTCTGTCATAAAACACAGATAACCACTAGTTGGTTTATCGAAAAATTTTTATATTACGTAATTAACGCAGGTTAAAACTCATGTTGAAGGAAATCTCTTTTCAAAATGATTAAAGGGAGAAATTACACTTGTATTTTCGTGATGAATTTCCATTACGAATTTATTGGCGATGCTTGGAAATGTTCTTTGAAACATTTTTTTATTTATGAAAGTAATTTACTTTAGCATTTTTTTTTCTTATTTCATGTGCGGCATATGACTGACAGCCAGCTACAGTATTGCATCCATACACGCATTTATAATACGTATATTACACTTGGCTGTAACGTTGCTTGCATGGATGACTTACTGCACGCCGACAACTNACACGCATTTATAATACGTATATTACACTTGGCTGTAACGTTGCTTGCATGGATGACTTACTGTACGCCGACAACTTCCAAATAAAACCACTGAAAATCAGTTATCAGGTGTTTACGACTAACAAAAATAATTAAAGAAATGCTTATGATATTATCTTTAAAATTTAATGGCAGTAATAAAGTAATGTTATTATGTTGGTGTGATTGGATTTTGTCTATTACCGACCATGAGACTAAATAAAATTCGCACACTCTTAGAATTAGGCAACACAAAAAACGAAAAAAAAAAATAAAATAAAATAAAACGTTTTACAACCGTCAGATACATATATACATACATATACACACACACACACACATATATATATATAACAGAAAATATGGACGAATCACTTGTAACTACAAAATAGCACACACAACAAAATCAAACCAAAAGAAAAGGCAACACTACGACGAAAACAAAAAGTTATCACACAAGTGAACAAAACCATACAAAAAACAATATCATTGGAAACAGCTGAATAATACAAGGGAGCAGATTTCTTTAATTATCTATATGTGGCGTTGTAAAAGGCTTTTTCGTTTTTTGTCTTGCTGAGTCCTGTGTGTGTGTAACTTTTATTTATTCTCATGGTTGGTAATGAACACAGACNTTTTCGTTTTTTGTCTTGCTGAGTCCTGTGTGTGTGTAACTTTTATTTATTCTCATGGTTGGTAATGAACACAGACGGATCTTACCAAAAGAGTAAAGTGCTGATGAATACGAAGTTTTGTGACACTGCAAGGAGAATACGCAGGTGTAGGTATCAGAATAATAGTTTTCTCGTCTCCAAGTTATGTTGTTTACCACTTACCCAGACGGCCATTTCTTCCATCCACAGGTCTTGCAATCGGGAAGAACTAGGTTTGGTTTCTGATACGGTAAACCTAGTTTCGGTTTCCCATTGTTTTCTGAATGANCTGATACGGTAAACCTAGTTTCGGTTTCCCATTGTTTTCTGAATGACTCCAGGAAAATGCCGAGATAGTGTCTCAGTACACAAAAATGTTGTTGTCTTCGCCAGTCCTGACAATCCTGGCAAGTGTTTAGTCACTGACAGCATTGCTGTCGACAAGAAGTCAGGTCCAGCAGGTAAAAATTGAGACAACTCTTTTATACCGGCTACGCGTCGATAGCTCCTCAAGCAGACATTTTTGAGGATGTTTGAAAGTAATTAACAGAGACTAATAATTTTATCAGTTTAAGTAGTATGATTATGATGAGTCTGGGGCATCGGCGTCGGGCGAAAGAGCTAGGTGCCNAAGTACATATCCTTTACAGCACGGCGTAACCTACACGGACCAGCCGGCTGTTACCGTAACTGTGGAGCGGTGTGATGAAAATGTTCATTTCCTCCTTGAAAGAAGCATCTTCGATGGTAAGACTCTTGAATTATCAATGCAATTTAGTTACAATAACGAGTGTACAGTTCATTTGTGCCGTCAGCAAACAAAATTTCCCCCAAACATCGGAAATATAGAAAATAAATTGTGGGCGAACGATGTTCAAGCAAGTACGACAGGGAAAATTGGGAATTTAATAATTAAATGAAAAAGGGTTAACTTTTTGAAGTATGCTCTGAATGATTTGATGGTGCTTGGCACAGTCTGGAGGTTACAAAGCCACCGGACCCATGGCCAGAGGTGCTCGTGTATGCGTGTGTATATGAGCTTTGCTCTGTCTTTAGAAAAACCCAGGTGATGAAAACCTCCCATTAACATCGTAATTTTTTTTAGGTGACGAAATACACACATTCTATAGTGTAAAAAAAATATTGACGGTCTTGATCAAAAGTTTAGAAGGAAAAGAGTATGCTTTTAATACTATGTGTAAAAAAAATTATTATGATGTACAAAAAAAATGGCGATGTGCTTAATTATCTCATTATTTTTTGTTTTTTTATGAATACTTTGCATTTTTTCAGTAAATATGCTTTTCATGTAAAATATATTTTCTCGCGTGTTTTGTAAATATTATACATATACATATATAAATATAAATATGTATATAATATATATATTGCTAAACATGTTCTTCAATTGACGTGTAAATACGATGTATTTACATATTGAAGTAAATTTTCTTANTTCCTACTTTAATCGCGAAGGCGGACTATTTTTTCCCCCTTAAAAGTCTTTACCAGACACACTCCGAGCCCCCTCGGTAAAGGAGTAATTTTTCTCGCTGTCATTCCTTTTTCGTTATTTCAAGAGAAAAGTCCGGTGACCGTTTCAAAAATTGCAGGGTTTCAAACCTCTGTTACATTTACGATATATATGTTCTCAGTTTAAGAAGAAAACAACAGTAACAGCAACACAGAAGAAAATGGAGATAACATTATTCAGCTTATCCACACCATATTGGCACGAGGAGCAACTTCGTCAATGCCGTCTACTAGCACGAACCCGCATCCATCAGGCAACCCGTACCANCCATATTGGCACGAGGAGCAACTTCGTCAATGCCGTCTACTAGCACGAACCCGCATCCATCAGGCAACCCGTACCAACCGCCATCGGCCAGAACGTCCTACAGCTTATTCTCTCCCAGCTTCGTAGAGAGGCACATCAGCTCCGACTTCCAATACAGTGATATGGAAGAAGAAATGGAAGTGTTTGTCGCAGAATTTTCTCCATTCAGGTCAGAAGACGTCAGAAAGTTCAATGAACGGAATTGTGGGTACCAACGCGGAAGTTTTCGAGATGCTCGANATTCAGGTCAGAAGACGTCAGAAAGTTCAATGAACGGAATTGTGGGTACCAACGCGGAAGTTTTCGAGATGCTCGAGGTGTTATAGAAACTCGATTTTGTGACGGTACAATTCACTGACTATGCTGCTACGATGATTTCGAAGTGTGTTATGTGCGGGACACATTAACGTGCGAATATAACAACTGTTACGTTTACGATTTATGCCCTAACTCTACACTTCCTTGTTCGTTTGTTTGAGGAGTTGGTAAAACCAAATCGCGATGACCATGTATGCAAGGCCAGAATGTACGAAAGTGTAGTATACGAACGTTTCCGAAAAAAGTAGAAATAAATATGATGGAACCAACGATGTTGTGAAAACGCAAGGTTTCCCGGAAACCTTGCCTTTTCCACCTGTACGCCTTTTACATGCGAAGTGCACCTAGGCTTGAGACCGAGACCTCCCACTAAGTCTCCTCACAACGGTAGAGCGCGTCCTGGGGATAAGTTGATTCCCAAGAAAACATATGCAAGTACATATCCTTTACAGCACGGCGTAACCTACACGGACCAGCCGGCTGTTACCGTAACTGTGGAGCGGTGTGACGAAAATGTTCATTTCCTCCTTGAAAGAAGCGTCTTCGATGGTAAGACTCTTGAATTATTAATGCAATTTTGTGACAATAACGAGTGTACAGTTCATTTGTGCCGTCAGCAAACAAAATTTCCCCCAAACATCGGAAATATAGAAAATAAATTGTGGGCGAACGATATTCAAGCAAGTACGACAGGGAAAATTGGGAATTTAATAATTAAATGAAAAAGGGTTAACTTTTTGAAGTATGCTCTGAATGATTTGATGGTGCTTGGCACAGTCTGGAGGTTACAAAGCAACCGGACCCATGGCCAGAGGTGCTCGTGTATGCGTGTGTATATGAGCTTTGCTCTGTCTTTAGAAAAACCCAGGTGATGAAAACCTCCCATTAACATCGTAATTTTTTTTAGGTGACGAAATACACACATTCTATAGTGTAAAAAAAATATTGACGCTCTTGATCAAAAGTTTAGAAGGAAAAGAGTATGCTTTTAATACTATGTGTAAAAAAAATTATTATGATGTACAAAAAAAATGGAGATGTGCTTAATTATCTCATAATTTTTTGTTTTTTTATGAATACTTTGCATTTTTTCAGTAAATATGCTTTTCATGTAAAATATATTTTCTCGCGTTTTTTGTAAATATTATACATATACATATATAAATATAAATATGTATATAATATATATATATTGCTAAACATGTTCTTCAATTGACGTGTAAATACGATGTATTTACATATTGAAGTAAATTTTCTTACAGGTTTGTTTTGGCAGTATTGCGTGAAATAAATAATTTGGTTGCAAGTATTTGTCTAATATTTTCATTCGTATTGAAATAATTTTAAAATGACGCGAGTATTTTGATTGCGGCTAAATGGAAGCGATACTGTGGAGAGAGAGGGAGAGAGAGAGAGAGGGGGAGGGAGAGAGACAGGCAGAGGCTGGTGGCGTTCTTGTGCGCTGTGTCAGAATGAAGGTTTTCACGCGAACACATCTCCTCCGTCAGCAAACTCCCCTTACGTCTTCGCACTCTCTAAAGGTAGTTAATGTAGGTCAGTAGTGGTACCATTATGCCATGCACATTTTTAAAAATTGAATACCCTTCTTTAAATGGTTATTTGCTAAATATTGCACACAAATTATTTTTTGTAATAGTAAAACAAAAAATGCAAATAATGTGCAGGAAATTTTAGATTATATTGATTATATTGTTGGTAAATAAGTCAAACATAGTTATTATGTAATAGGAGGCACTGTTATGAAATATTGCAAGTACTNGATTATATTGTTGGTAAATAAGTCAAACATAGTTATTATGTAATAGGAGGCACTGTTATGAAATATTGCAAGTACTTGTCCCTTCTCCAAGGGAAAAGTAAGCACAGTAACATATTCAAAACATTTTTTTTTCATGTACTTTACCCTTCTTCAAGAGGAAAGCAAGCGCAATTAACATAGTCAAGGCAGAGAGAGAAAAATGTTGCACATAATTGACCCTTCTCCAAGGGAAAAGTAAATACAATAAACACTTTCAAAAGAGAGAAAAAATATTGCAGTACTTGTACCTTCTTCAAGGGAATAGCAAACGCAATCAATATTTATACTAAAGGAACAAAAAAAGAATATTTACGTTTTTACATGGAGAAAAAATAAATTACTGAACACACGCACTCACACACACAGTAAGAAGTTAAANAGAATATTTACGTTTTTACATGGAGAAAAAATAAATTACTGAACACACGCACTCACACACACAGTAAGAAGTTAAATAACATTTCACTCTATTTAACTAAAAAATTCACACACAAATACTACACCAAAAAATCAGGTTTAAATACTTGGTTCGCAAGTATAGGAACCAAAAATGCGTGTCTCTAAAATTACATTTTTACATCCATATAAATATCTAATGTAGCTGCAGACTCTAGGATGTAAAAGCTGAGCACAATTCCTGCCATGTAACGTTTCACGTACGTAAGAACACGCTCGCAGTTAGCCAGTTCGAGGTGTAAATCGGCAACATCGTTACGTAACACGCGTAAAATTCTTCCAAAGTTCGTTAAACACTGGTGAATCTCATCCCCGTCAGACCAATGGGAGGGTGGGTTAGCATCTAGAGGCAGCGGAGACCACATGTCTTCGCAGCGAAGGCATCTTTCAGTATTGGTGTAAGCAATATCAGAGACCGGAGAGTACTGCACCGACACATATGAGTCCGTCACATCATTGGAAGAAAGAGTCCCCGTTCTTTGCACATGTAAAACTGTCATTTCGGGCCATCCATTTTCTATCTGCGGTACATTTCCAGCTTCCAGCAGCAGGGAACCTTCAGTTATTTTGTCGCATGTAGCCAACACACCTGTCTGGGAGCCCTGTAAGGGCGGCGTCTGGGTGCTCCGGAAGGGCGTCTCCGTCGCGATGCCGACTGTTGCTATAGGTGCAGCGCCGGATTCGACCATGGTCTCTAATGGTGCAGCATCGCATCGCCCTGAGGCGATAGGTGTATAGGCACCCACCTTTTTGAATAATANACCATGGTCTCTAATGGTGCAGCATCGCATCGCCCTGAGGCGATAGGTGTATAGGCACCCACCTTTTTGAATAATACCCCCAAATTATTTAGGAGAGCCTCGTCACTCTCGGACCAGAAATCAATCGATGACTTTACGAAGATGGCTGCTAATTTCCTTAAAGTAGCCACAGCACGGAGTATTCAATACCAATACAACTATGGCGCATCGACGCCCAAACTAAAGCTTATAATATGATAATAATAATTGGTCATAATAATCTTATGATATTTCGCGAAAAGAATACGAGACAAGATACAGTCCAAAGGACTTTAGAGTCATCCAGCTCCTTTGATTGGCTAAAAAATGTTCTGGCNAGAATACGAGACAAGATACAGTCCAAAGGACTTTAGAGTCATCCAGCTCCTTTGATTGGCTAAAAAATGTTCTGGCCCGTGTTATCCGTTTGCGCACGAATCACGAAGGTTCAGTGTCAGAGTTACTTGTCCTGAGTGGCTTGGTCAAAGACGGACACGGCACCAGCAGCCAATGGAGTTATAACAACAGCTTAGTTGTGTATATAGTGTTGAAATCTACTGTGTGCTCAGAATTTTACGCAAAAAGTCACTGGCCCTACTTATAAGCGAGTGCCCATCGCCCTCATATAATTCTCTACCTACCCCACCCCAGGTTGCCTTCCCTTCATCTCGTGTCTATACGCCTGCGAATTAAAATATTACCTATATATTCAATTTTATTGCTAAGTAGGCAAGACCCTCAAATAAGTTCACATTATTATTTTTTTCTCTTAATATATATTATTTACTATTAAAGTATAAATATGTTATCAACTAAATTCTGTCAATGGCCAATAACAAAGTAATGGAGTGGGGGGACGGCCAAATGCTAATAAGTGGAGTGGGAGTCTTCCCCCGCCGTAAGAGCTACGTTGCAGCTCCCAGGATAGAGGATATCAGAGGAACTGCGCTGGCCATCAGCTGTGATTTCGATCCGGGAGAACAGCTAATCATGCATGGGATCGGAAACGCAACTAGCCGCCAGGAAACTCGTATGGAACCCAGCATGGCAATATGTTGGTCGGCGCGCGTGTGACAGGGTACGTCCGAGCGGACGTAGAGAATTACTCCGCGCAAGCTTTTCCTGTTTCCTTCGCCCGCTCAAAGTCCGTATACGTTCGTGGCAAGAGTCCCCCTTGCTCCTTCGGTACTGCATGATCCCGCGAGTCAATCCTTTAAATAAAATTGTCGCTAATATTTCTTTTCTCCACACTTAATTTATTTAGCAAAAAATTGAATGCTATATTTAAAAAAAAAATGTTTAATATAGAATTACACATATACTTTATTTTTACACGGGTATGTATTTTATTTACAGAAATTAATAAATCATAGAAAACATAAATTTCGAGAGGTTTTTAAAAAATTTAATGTGCGAGCCAAAACACGTTTGTAATTTTTTTTTGCATTATTTGACGTTCAAACTGACGCAGTAGAATGAGAGTGTTCAAAGTGCCTTCTTCCAAGTTAAAGTCGGTAGTGGACGAACCCATGTTGGCGGCAGCAGGTGACGTCACACGTGGACGGTTTGCATGTGCACGCTTCACAGTTCGATGCAGGTTCCCAGAATTTTGGTGCATCATGGTGTCAACACAGTGGCTGCGGCAGAACCATCGGCGTTTAGTTGGGGCCGTTTGAGTCGAAGCCTCGCTGGTATTATTTTGCCGACGTACGCATATCTGGGTGGAGAAGTCAGGGGCGTGAATCTCGAAGGTCGTAGGAGGAGGGTCGACCTTGCCTCGACTTGAAGTTGCTGCGAATTCCAGAATCTGGTCCACGGTTGCTGGAAGAGTCGTATCCCGTTTCATGTGATGAACCACGCAATTCCTAGGAGTACAGCAAGTTATTAACTGTTGAGTAGGCTCGCAATCACGCGGAGTCACTGATTATAATCACTGGTCCCATCCTTCACATTTTTCATCGTAATTATGTAGTGATCCAGACTCTCAGAACGAATAAGTGATTTAAGAATCATCCGTATATGACTAGACGTACAGGTCCTCTGGAAGAAACGGAGTCATCTTGCTCCCACGGTGGCTCGTGCTCGACTGGGTGACTAATTTATTTTCGGGTTCGATTTATTTACATAAACGTGACTGTAACGTGATCAGGTACCTTTGTATTTCACAGAATCTAAGATCACGCATAAGACTTGCAGCAGGTGATCGAAGCAACTATTGAAGATAATTTTNAACCACGCAATTCCTAGGAGTACAGCAAGTTATTAACTGTTGAGTAGGCTCGCAATCACGCGGAGTCACTGAATATAATCACTGGTCCCATCCTTCACATTTTTCATCGTAATTATGTAGTGATCCAGACTCTCAGAACGAATAGGTGATTTAAGAATCATCCGGATATGACTAGACGTACAGGTCCTCTGGAAGAAACGGAGTCATCTTGCTCCCACGGTGGCTCGTGCTCGACTGGGTGACTAATTTATTTTCGGGTTCGATTTATTTACATAAACGTGACTGTAACGTGATCAGGTATCTTTGTATTTCACAGAATCTAAGATCACGCATAAGACTTGCAGCAGGTGATCGAAGCAACTATTGAAGATAATTTTNCTTTGTATTTCACAGAATCTAAGATCACGCATAAGACTTGCAGCAGGTGATCGAAGCAACTATTGAAGATAATTTTGCATCTACAGCAGCACACACAACTGTATTTTTTTCCGACTCTGCATCGTGCGAAATCACTTGAAATAAGCATGCCACTCGTAAAGTAACGTGGAGTTTTTCGAAGCGCTCACAAAAGAACTCCTATCCGTTTGTTTCCTCATTTTACTAAGGAAAGGACACCCATGATCGTCCTGTATGTCGATTATTTCCAATTCGTTTATGCGAAAATTACTCAGCCATTTTTTCTGCTCGGGCTCCGCCACATAAGTCGCTCAGCACGTTTCCCACCTGATACGGAATATTGCCTTTGTCCCAGCACGGTCCGTGGTAGTACTTGTACAACCAGGCGTTTGTTTTCTAGCTCTTTTTGTCAACAGTTTCCACGGATACAGAGACTGGAAGTTGCGGGTTCAAGTCACGCTGTGACAATCGGTGACTGCTATTTCCTCGAGCAGGAAGTCGTCTTGGCTCCATAAACCGTGCAAGTTATAGTTTATTTTTACGACTGAAACGTGATTCCCCCATGCGTATTTACGTGCTTAATTAACTGATGATTTTTACCAGGCCAGAAAACAATCGTTCTAAACGATCCTGTCGTGGAGTACCAAGCAGTAGGCTGCAGTATTCGCGGGTAAATTTTCCTTGGTGATTTTTTCGATCCTGTAGTCGACCGTACCATTTCGCACTCGCTCGTTCTGCTTCGATTTATCGAATACCGTAAAGGTGCTATGCCTCGGAAATTTCCGGGGCTCAGGATTGGATGCACCTCGCGTCCGTAATACGATGATTGGAATTGCAAATACATATAATATGGAGTAAAACCTTGTTGGTCGAACGTAGTGTTCAGGACGATATACGGGTAACTTTCGCCATTCAAAAATGTTTTTATGTTTTCGTCTTCGCAGTTGTCGAACATAGACTTGTCGTCTCCGATAATACGCTGTTTGTTCGTTTGAAGCGCCAGTATGACGTAGCGCTGGTTTTCTGTGCTGGAAGACGTTTCTACGACCCAGTGATCTCGCGTGGGGGTGGACAGGGCCTGGCAGGTGACCAGGCTCCAACTTCTGAATGCTGTTTCGATCACTTTTCTTTATTAGAATAATTCAATAGTTTGACCCACTCGCGGGTGATCGGGGTCACATGAGGGATAAACAATTCTATGGTGTTCAAAGTAAGAGAGACGGGCTGCGTGTTTTCTCCGACTCCCAACACGGCATCCACGTGCTATGTGGTCAGTGTTATCACCAGTTACTGCCTCGCTCCTATTATTATTTTCTTACAATCTTCAGCGAATCCCAGCAGCAAGGAGAGAGGGACGCATAATTAGAACCTGCCTTCTGCGTAAATGGGAACACAGCAGTCATTTGCTATTCCCCAGCCTGCCGTCTTGGCTGCAGAGAGTTGGTTGGGTGTGCGCGGTAGGTAATTTTTTTATCGACGAGTTNTATTCCCCAGCCTGCCGTCTTGGCTGCAGAGAGTTGGTTGGGTGTGCGCGATAGGTAATTTTTTTATCGACGAGTGTATGGCCATGTATCGCAACTGGTTAAAAGCGAAGCCATTTATCTCGTAAATTACGCGTTCGAAAAGGTGCAGAATCCCATTTCAAACCAACTTGGTGTTGGTTGGGTGGGTTCCATCTGCCTTCGTTAGCCTGCCTCTTATGGGCACAAAGGACTGGCTAGGCAAGGTCTTCTTATTTTGACGCTGTATAGGTATTTTAACCTCCCTTCCGAGAGCGAANGCACAAAGGACTGGCTAGGCAAGGTCTTCTTATTTTGACGCTGTATAGGTATTTTAACCTCCCTTCCGAGAGCGAAAGGTCCGACAAGATAAGACTCGTAACAGTGCATTTAGATGTTATGTAACTTATCGTCAAATCTAGGCGTTGATCCACGTCGAGGATTTTGTCCACCGTGGCGATTTACTTTTAAACCGAAGACGTGGAGAAACTCTGCGCAACGATTACTCGGGGCTTTGTGATCTCGGGTTCGATGTACTGCAAGAATTTATAAATTTTTATTTACCCAAAGAAATTTAGTCGCATCGTTTCAGGTGCAGGTGCAAAGTGATTTCTTCGTTTCGGAAAGTTATCAGTTCGTCGTTTTGGTCNTTTAGTCGCATCGTTTCAGGTGCAGGTGCAAAGTGATTTCTTCGTTTCGGAAAGTTATCAGTTCGTCGTTTTGGTTCACGATCGAAACGGCTAATTCTTAGATGCTCTCTACGACGATCGTAATGTAGTGCTGCGGAGAAGGAGACGATAAACGACGGATTTTGGCAGATGAAGGTCCTACAGCTAAGCAGGATTTTTGCATGCCNAGTAAAACCTTGTTGGTCGAACGTAGTGTTCAGGACGATATACGGGTAACTTTCGCCATTCAAAAATGTTTTTATATTTTCGTCTTCGCAGTTGTCGAACATAGACTTGTCGTCTCCGATAATACGCTGTTTGTTCGTTTGAAGCGCCAGTATGACGTAGCGCTGTTTTTCTGTGCTGGAAGACGTTTCTACGACTCAGTGATCTCGCGTGGGGGTGGACAGGGCCAGGCAGGTGACCAGGCTCCAACTTCTGAATGCTGTTTCGATCACTTTTCTTTATTAGCATAATTCAATAGTTTGACCCACTCGCGGGTGATCGGGGTCACATGAGGGATAAACAATTCTATGGTGTTCAAAGTAAGAGAGACGGGCTGCGTGTTTTCTCCGACTCCCACCACGGCATCCACGTGCTATGTGGTCAGTGTTATCACCAGTTACTGCCTCGCTCCTATTATTATTTTCTTACAATCTTCAGCGAATCCCAGCAGCAAGGAGAGAGGGACGCATAATTAGAACCTGCCTTCTGCGTAAATGGGAACACAGCAGTCATTTGCTATTCCCCAGCCTGCCGTCTTGGCTGCAGAGAGTTGGTTGGGTGTGCGCGATAGGTAATTTTTTTATCGACGAGTGTATGGCCATGTATCGCAACTGGTTAAAAGCGAAGCCATTTATCTCGTAAATTACGCGTTCGAAAAGGTGCAGAATCCCATTTCAAACCAACTTGGTGTTGGTTGGGTGGGTTCCATCTGCCTTCGTTAGCCTGCCTCTTATGGGCACAAAGGACTGGCTAGGCAAGGTCTTCTTATTTTGACGCTGTATAGGTATTTTAACCTCCCTTCCGAGAGCGAAAGGTCCGACAAGATAAGACTCGTAACAGTGCATTTAGATGTTATGTAACTTATCGTCAAATCTAGGCGTTGATCCACGTCGAGGATTTTGTCCACCGTGGCGATTTACTTTTAAACCGAAGACGTGGAGAAACTCTGCGCAACGATTACTCGGGGCTTTCTGATCTCGGGTTCGATGTACTGCAAGAATTTATAAATTTTTATTTACCCAAAGAAATTTAGTCGCATCGTTTCAGGTGCAGGTGCAAAGTGATTTCTTCGTTTCGGAAAGTTATCAGTTCGTCGTTTTGGTCCACGATCGAAACGGCTAATTCTTAGATGCTCTCTACGACGATCGTAATGTAAATGAGCGTTTTTTAACATTCTACGATTTTATATCCATGACCTACGGTGGGGTGAACTCGTAAATAGTGCTTCTCGGTTTCCCATTCACGTAACTGCAACTTGCCAAATTACAGTTTATTCGAATGACGTTAATCGGAAAGATGTTGACCGCACTCGACGATACATGT
>NQII01008813.1:0-62586 GCA_002778355.1 Clitarchus hookeri
ACTACTGGTTACACTTTGGAGCGCTTCCCCTTCTGCCTAAAGGCAGGTTGACGTCACCCGGCGATGCGTTACGTCGTATGTCGCGGCGCGAGCTACTACGACGTAACGACCAATTGCCCGTGCTGCTAATGGCTGTGGCTTTGGGGTAAACACAGTTTCAGATCGCCTACTTATTTATTAAAAGAGTTACCTCTTGTAATAAATAAGTAGGACAGTATCTTGAGTTACTTAATCGTTGTTGGCAAGAAGGTGCAAGTTCCATTCTTGTCAACCTGCCTACGCACTCTTGGCTTGATGTGTTTGGTGCAGCCCGGTATAGCTGATGTGGTTGATGTGATTGCGGTGGTCAGAGTGGGAACAAGGAGCTCGTGGACGCGTGGTTCACGTCAATAGGTTTTCAATTAGCATTAAATATAATACCCCTAAGCATTTAGTGAATTTTCAAGACAGATTAAAATACAATGCCAAAATGCATAAAAAAAAATCACCTTATTGTAATTCCCTAACGCACACTGCTTCAGATAAAACACATGCCTATTACCCCATCTGTAGAGCTGCTCTATGAAAAATCTGGATTGTCATCTCTAGAAAATGTCATCAATAACTAAATTCTACTTCTGATGACAGGTGACTATGTCACTAACCCCATCATCTCATTCACAACACAGTATGACTTCACAGTCCCCAAATCAAACTGCCACCTGAAGGATATCGGCAACTGACAAAACCACAAATCTGCTCACACCCTCATCCATCGTACACACTCTCCAGACATTGGCAGCTCGAAGGAAATATTGGACGAGCGATCTTCGTTCCACAGTTCTCACAGTACGAAAACGGCTTCCATCCCCTGGCTAAGACCTACATAACCATCACCATCTACGACTTCGGCAAACATCTTTTCAAGATCGTCATTTGACGTGCAATATTTTTTAATCTACTGTTTTTTTTCCAATTCACTATATGGGATTTGTCACTAATAACCTCACTGTCGCCTAGACGTTAAGACCCGCTTACTTATTGCTTTATCCAGATTTTTATAATTTTTTTAATCCATCTTTGTAAACACTTTTATGGTTTTTTCATTCTGTGCTTTACATAACCTTCTTATTTACCAGACTTGGAAGGGCGGAACAAGTAAAGACAAAATTGAGTAAAATGTTGGAGAAGAGGCACAATATATTGAAATTTAATTTGATGTTTGTACAGAAAACATATTATTAACGAGTGCATATGGGAACGAGTGTTAAATGAATAGCTCTTATGTTCCTTGTAACATTAAATAAAATACAAATAATATTTTTTCTGAGTAACACGATTGTTTCAGTGACAAGACAATTCCAAAGACGTTAATAATGAGAAATCAAATACACTGGACAAAATAAATGATCGTGCCTTAAAAGTGGGGGGAAATTAGTGCAGTTTAGTCAAAGCTGAGCGTATTTCATGAAACACTTTCCTCTCAATTCCTCCAGCACAAATATTTTCTTATGCTAAGTCTTTCCAAGTTTCAGGAGAAGCCGTATAAGGGGTGGAGGAGGAAGATGATATCCACCCCCTCCCCTATTCCATAATATACAACTAGCTATGGACATATTCCTTGCAAATTCTTTTGAAGACAAACTGCAGATGACTTTAATATAGAATGAATGCATTTTTCCCATCTGGAGAGAGAACGGTATGTGGCATGGTTGTTTTATCTGAACAAAATACTAGTTTCCATTTCTCTGAGAGGAACAAGTTCNAGAGAGAACGGTATGTGGCATGGTTGTTTTATCTGAACAAAATACTAGTTTCCATTTCTCTGAGAGGAACAAGTTCTCTATAATCTGCGTCCTCTGAACGTCGTCACATATGGGTTGTCCAATTATGTTCAGGTAGTCAAGCGCAGGCATTTCAAACCAGTAGTTTATCAAGGTGATGTTCTTCCAGTCGAGGTGCGAGTGCGACTCATTTCTGACAGTTCCTTCTAATCTCATGTTCAATATTAAAAGTCGATGCAAATCAGAAAATTGCAAAGGAGAAAGTCCACGGAGACAATGACCATTTAATGTGAGAAAAGTTAATCTACTAAGGTTCTGGAACGAATTACTAGAGAATGTGCATAATCCTGTGTTCGACAGATTAAGANGAGAAAAGTTAATCTACCAAGGTTCTGGAACGAATTTCTAGAGAATGTGCATAATCCTGTGTTCGACAGATTAAGAGCTGCCAGATATGGCATTAATGGAAAATCATAATTTGAATAACTAAGCGAAGGATTATTCTCCAGAAAAAGACCTTCCAGCCATAACATTTCATTTGTGGTATTTAGCCATGTTAAAATGTTGTTATTCAGATAAATTTCATGTAATTTATTTGGTTTCGTAAATATATTAAAATCAAAACCTTTCAATTTATTAAACCCTAGAAGAAGTTCCTGTAAGGAGAGGAGATCTCGAAAAGCACCCTCTTCTATCAACTCAAGTGCGTTGTTTTCCACGTTTAGATAAGTTAACTTAGTGAGGTTTTGAAGTAAATTCTTCATTATGGAAGTCAAGGAGTTGTGTGACAGATTCAACATTCTTAAATCTGATGTAGCTATAAAAGCCTTTTCATTAATTTCAATAACATTGTTAAATGAAAGGTCTAAGATTACTAATGATGGACTACCTCTAAAAGCATCGCCTGTTATTATATGTACACAATTCCTTTTCAGTCTCAGGAACAATAGACTAGGATTATTTGGTACACGTATACCAGTGAGACTAAAGTTTTGATATATGTTTACTGCGGAAGAAATTCTTCTGTTAAAGCATTCTGGAGGATCTGATGAGACCATGCTACTAAAATTTGAATTCTCTTGAGCATGCATGCATTTGTTAAAACATTCACTGTTATCTTTATCTGCTGTTCCTATCTTATTTCCCTCTAAATCTATTTTATATATATTAACTATTGCAGAAAATGTTTCCCAGGCTATATTTGAAATCATATTAAACGATAAATCCAAATACCGCAAAGAAGTCAGCGAACTGAATATTTTTAACGGAATACAGCTGACATGGTTGTGTGACAAATTTAAATGCCATAAGAATGATGTATTGAGAAATAATTGTTCATGAAGGTGGGTTATTTTGTTTTCAGAAAGGTCCAGTTCAACAAGTTTATACAGTGATCCAAAAACATCTTTGTCTAAATGTAAAATATTGTTTCTTGCTAACACAAGGAACTTTATGTTCTGGATTTGAAATGATTTGTCAGAAAGTTTAGGTAAATAACCGTCTGTTGTCTTTAATGAGCGCAAAGATTCTATTTTAAATAATGAGTCATTGGAATTAGAACACATAATAAATCCAACGGTTAACAATACTTCTAAATTTGTCAAATTATTGAAGTAATCTTTGTTTAAAACATGCATGGAAAGCTTAAGATCTACGGATTCAGTCATATGGAGCGCACGTAATGAAAGTAGATTGTCGAAAGTTTCCTCGTGATACATGGTCAGATTCCAGAAGTCGATGCTGAGAGACGTCAGCTGATGCATTGGCGCCAGGGTGTCAGGATCATAAGAGGAGATCTTGTTACCGTGTAAAGTAAGCACTAAAAGACTTGATAAACCCATGAAAGTTGACGTATTAAGGTAAACTAACAAATTATTGTTTAACTTCAGAACATTCAGCTGGTGTAAATTTTTGAACATGCCTNCATTCAGCTGGTGTAAATTTTTGAACATGCCTTTGTGTAAATATTTTAAATAATTAAAAGATAGATCAAAATATATCAAGTTTACAAAAGCCAAAAAAGAATTTGATTCTAGTTCTTCGATAGAATTATGAGAGAGTAAAATACAGGATGCTGATTGATTTATGACAGGTAAAACTTTGGCCAATACANTTCTTCGATAGAATTATGAGAGAGTAAAATACAGGATGCTGATTGATTTATGACAGGTAAAACTTTGGCCAATACATACGAGCAATCGACTGTGTAGTCGCATTGAACAGAAAGATTTAGACCTGAAGTAGTTTCGTTTACAATAGTTTCCGTGCCAAAGATATGACAGGGATAGTAGGTTGCAGAATCAGAACCATCCAAGATATTTCTTTCACCATCTGTAACAGGGCATGATTTCTCATCGTGTTCGCCAGTCTGCAAGGCCTCAGCAGAGTAATTTCCAACTTCGCCGTCTGTGGAAGTGTATGACAAATCTTCGCTTGTTTCTTCNTCTGCAAGGCCTCAGCAGAGTAATTTCCAACTTCGCCGTCTGTGGAAGTGTATGACAAATCTTCGCTTGTTTCTTCCTGGCCACATTCTATACGGACTCGCAAGTCATGATTGAACACAGAGAACAACACCTGCCGCATATAGTACTCACATGCTGCGCAACCAACTATACTTAAGATTTTGAGGTGGTGAAGATCCAAAATTTCGTTCAANGCATATAGTACTCACATGCTGCGCAACCAACTATACTTAAGATTTTGAGGTGGTGAAGATCCAAAATTTCGTTCAACAATGTGATATTTTTCCAACTGACGTCAACGTGATCTAGTTCCAAATAAATGATGTACCTCTCCTGTTTTATAAAAGAAACGGGAAGAATGACGCCTGTATTTCCGGCTAAAGAAATATTGAGAAACTCCATTGTGTGGGATGGTTCATACATACCGAAATATATTTCACTGATATTGTTATATGAAAAATTAAGACNAGAAACTCCATTGTGTGGGATGGTTCATACATACCGAAATATATTTCACTGATATTGTTATATGAAAAATTAAGACCATGGAAAACACGATCTGTCTTCCTATCCATTGCTGCGAAACAAGGAAGGTCTTCATCGGTAACTTCACAAAGCCCTGTGTCATGGNACGATCTGTCTTCCTATCCATTGCTGCGAAACAAGGAAGGTCTTCATCGGTAACTTCACAAAGCCCTGTGTCATGGGAAATAACTGTTTTGTTATATAAGTAGGCAAGTGAAACTGGTATTCGACTCAGATACACAGATTCCAAACAATTGAAAGATAAGTCTACAGTTAGCAGTTTTGCAATATTTTGATNGGTATTCGACTCAGATACACAGATTCCAAACAATTGAAAGATAAGTCTACAGTTAGCAGTTTTGCAATATTTTGAAAAGCAAACTTAGAAAGTTTCCTTATTGAATTGTGATTCAGATAAATTGTAATATTATCTCCCGCATACGAAAAAAATGTCTTGCCCAGGTTATGCAACTTATTGTGTGATGCATCTAAATAGAACAGTTTTCTCAAATACATAAGTAACTGCTCCGGAATAAGTANTTATGCAACTTATTGTGTGATGCATCTAAATAGAACAGTTTTCTCAAATACATAAGTAACTGCTCCGGAATAAGTACTAAATTGTTGTTGTTAATTTTGAGTTTTCCAATGTTAGCTGTATTTCTGAAGATACTTGAAGAAAGATGTGTAATGTGGTTGTCGNGTTGTTAATTTTGAGTTTTCCAATGTTAGCTGTATTTCTGAAGATACTTGAAGAAAGATGTGTAATGTGGTTGTCGTTGATATACAATATTATGAGACTTTTCAGACCACGGAATAAGTCACAGTGGATAGCGGTTAACATATTTCGTTCAAGGAAAAGCCCTTTCAAATAATTCAAATTCTGGAAAGTCAAAGGATCGATATAACGAATTCTATTCCTTGAGAGAGAAATCAACTGNCTTTCAAATAATTCAAATTCTGGAAAGTCAAAGGATCGATATAACGAATTCTATTCCTTGAGAGAGAAATCAACTGAATGAAGAAGTTATTCTCGAACATGTTGTGGGGGATTGTCTCCAGCCTGTTGTAATGTAAGAATAAGTATTTCAGGTGCGGCAACCCTACGAAGCTGTATGATGAAATGTTTTGTATTACGTTGTCTGACAAGTCTATGAACTGCAGGTAAGAAAACCGAGGGCACAGAATGATATTACTGATCTCATCGNTATTACGTTGTCTGACAAGTCTATGAACTGCAGGTAAGAAAACCGAGGGCACAGAATGATATTACTGATCTCATCGCAGTCACTGGTCCAGAACTGATCTGCGACACTGGTGAGCGTGTTGTTTACCATAATGAGTGCACGAGTGTCCNATCGCAGTCACTGGTCCAGAACTGATCTGCGACACTGGTGAGCGTGTTGTTTACCATAATGAGTGCACGAGTGTCTCTGGGAGTGTCTTGCGGTATGTCCCGTAGATGTAGGTTACTGTAGTTCGCATTTAAGCTATTACCACGACTGAGAATGTCTTGGAATTCTTGAGTGAATTCTGCGTAGTTGAGACTTGCTGCGGTGTTGAAGAGAGCCGAAATAATTCCTGCAAAAATTCCACAGAGGTGCAACACATTTATTTACAACAATATAATATTTTTCATAGTTATGAATAAATAAATCATGCATATACTTAGGATAATAACGTAGTGGTTTTTGAGTACCAACATAGCTTAAAGTTTATTTAAATGTCTAGGACCGTGTATATTCGTGACAGTTTGACATAATTCATTATTTAAGAAATAAGTAAGCATAAACTTGTTTTAAGGAAAGGTTTATTAAACTTAGCAGAATAGTTTGGCCTGTTTCGCACTATGTACTTTAACTGGGAGCAGTGTGACTGCAAGTCTGGAGGTATTCAACTTCGGTGGACGCTTCCGCTCGACTCGGCACTGCCGATCACACCCAAGTGCTGTCAGCAGATATATTTGGTAACCCTTCAAGCATGTAGGCCTACAAATGTTCCTGCGAGCGGACTGTCATATTTGTTTTATAGGCATGTGCAGGGACTGTTGAAATAATATCATTCCGGATCAAGTTCAAGCCCACTTGAACTGATATTCGTTTGTCCAATTCTATATTTCATTCCAGGTGAATGGAAATAACATTGAACTATTTCTCGAACTGTTATTCTTTACTGACCCATTTCACTCAGTCCGGCATTTTCAATCCGAGGAATAAAGTTCTAATTCAAGTACTCGAATTGCCTTGAACTGAAAGAAAATGTGCGATTTCATTTCCAGTTCACTGCAGACGAAATATGGAAAAACTGTATCTCAAACTATATCTCTTGCTTCCTTATGTCAATATAGTCCGACATTTATAATTCAAAGTGGAAAATTCCAATATATGTTTACTACGGTACCTGCCTTGAACTGAAATAGTGTTTTATTTTTCAATTCCAGTTCAGTAAAGAAGAAACAATAAAGAACTATACCTCAAACTGTATTTTGTACTTCTTTATTTTGTTCCATTCCTACATTTTTAATCAGAGTATGAATGGTCAGCTAATATTCACATAATCTTAAAAATATACAATAAGTTCTGGTGTAAGCTTCAGGATTTTGATCGCGGAGCTAATCGACCACGGTTCATGTTCACTCAATTCCTCTTTACAACGGCAGTTGGGGCCGCGGTAGCTGAGTGGTTAAGCTGCTCGCCTCCCACCTAGGCGAACTGGGTTCAATCCCCGGCCGGATCACTTCGAATTTTTGCATGTGGGAATCGTGCTGGCAGGTTTTTTCAGGGATTTCTCATTTCTCCCACCCTTGCGTTGTAATGCTACTCCATTCTCACCTCATTTCACCCTCATCGCTTCTCAAGACCTCGATGTTAAGAGCCGCCCAAATCTCTCAACCCAACTTCAACGGCCGTTTTGAATATTCTTAACCTTGGAAGGTAGCTGTGGTCGTTAACCACAGATTATTTCCGCAAGCCGGCGACCATATTTGTTTTATATGCACAGGGTTTACAAAATCGAAAAACTGTGTTTACCAGCCTATTTAAATGTTCTTCTTTTTTCAACTGCGTACTTACATATAGAAAATACACGATGTAGACATGCTATATATGCGTATTGATTATACAGTAGTAGTATAAAAGAATACCCCAACTTTGAAGGTCTATAATATAAAAACCAAACAACCTACAACCTTGATTGACCAATCAAATGAACAATGGAACCGTGAAGTTTGTTTACCATACATTCATAAATGTTCAATGTGACCATCAAGAGCGACCCGAACGACATCTACGCGATAATCAAACTCGTTCCACACAGGATACAGAGCTGCGGCATAGAGCCAGGGTACCAAGAATGAAGCCCTACACAAGTAAGAAGAATCAAAAGAAGAGATTACCATTGGCAAAGATTATGTAGGGAAGTATCAGAACTTCTGGGACAATTGTTTTGTTTTCGAATGAGAGTAAGTTTAACATTTTTCACAATGATGGTTGCATTTTGTTATACAGTAAATGAAACCCAAGACTGAACTTGACATCTAGGATCTATGTCTATTCAGTCTGATGTCACTAGTCTCTACTGGCTTAATGTTGTTTAGATTGTGAGAATTAAAGTAAGGTTGAATTGTGAATGTAACTAAATCTTTCTTGTGCTTTTAGAATACCATAGAATGCATTTTCAAATAGCTCAGACCGTAAATAGATGTTATTGTGTATATAAAGGGACAATCATACATCCTGCTCCTTTCACAAAGTCCGTACAATAAACAATTATGTTGACACACATGTATGCATCCAGCTGTATTGTGTGTTCCATTTCATCAAATACAACAAATAAATAACACTCCTTATAAAATTAACAAAGCTATATATTACACAAATGTAAATAAATGCATGTTTTCCAAACAAATCAGAAATGTTTGTACACCTTTGTACGAAGAACAAAAGTTTTCGTACATCAACATAAACAAAACAAATTCTGCATTTAATATTTAGTAGGCCCTACCTTCTGCTTCAGAATGCTTCTCAAACGCGCTGCTGGCATTGACTTTATTAGCGTTTGGATGACACTGAGAGGGATATCGTTCCACTCATGAAAGATGTTCTCCTTCAAATCCCGCGAGCTTGCAATATGATACTTTCGTAGTTTTATGTTTAAGTATACCCAAAGATGTTCTATTGGGTTTAAGTCTGGGGATTGGGGTGGAGTTTCTATTACACTAGGACATTTATACAACAGCCACATTAGTGCTGCATAGGATTTATGACTAGTACGATTATCATCTTAAAATTTAAATTACAACATCAAGTTGTATGGCACTTTGTCGCAAATTATGTTTCAATAGGTCGATATATTTATATTGATCCAATTGTCCGTCTATAAACGTCAGTTCACCTACACCACATGCACTCATGCACCCTCACACCGTAACTGAACCCCCACCATGCTTGATGGTAGCACAAGAATGTTGGGGATTTATCTCTTCATTGGTTTTTCTCCAAACTTTTGATGGACTGTCATGACCGAAAACGTTGAATTCACTCCCATCTGGAAATATTACATCAGTCCAATAATCATTTCCATGCTGTAAATATACCTTCGCGAAGTTAAGTCTCTTCTTATAATTACGTTTGCTTACGTAAGATAACTTCTGCGGTGTTCTTGCGTCATAGTCACTATTGCTGAGCATTCTTCTCACTGTCATTGGCGGCAGTGACTTTGAAAGTATTTCGTAGGTCTCTTGCAATACCGCATGAGCTGGTAAAAGGTCACTGACAAGTTTGTTTCACAATATACCTTTCCTCTCTACGCGAAAGTACGTTTGGCCATCCACTCCTCGGTTTGTCTCGGCACGTTTCTACTTCTATATAGTTTTACGACACACTGCATAGTCGCCTAGAAGGGAAGTACTACGGGTGTCGTATGAGCGTATGAAAATATCTGTTGCTTGTAAAGTGTTGTATGAATTCTTTGGGGTTTCATTATGTTTGTTTTTGCAAGGCGTTATTTTAGGTTTTTGTATGTATGGACTCTACGTGGTTCCCAAACCTACAATTTACTGGCTCGATACACAATGTTTTATTCGCTTCGATTTTTTTTTTTTGCAAACCTTTCCTGCAGAATGCCTAAAGTATGTAAGCAGAACTGCATGGCGTTTGTAAACTATTGATCCGTACTGTTTGTATTTTCTAACTCCCACATCACAGGTATAGTGATTGAATGCATTCAGTTTAACTGCACAAACCCCCTTGTAAGAGCCTTTATTTTGTAAGTTGGAGTGTATCTACCTACGCCGTGTTTGGCCGCATTTTATAGGCCATTCATGGTAAACTGAGCACTTTTGAAAGCCCTTTCATTTGGAACAATAGTCAATAAATATATATTACTCGTCTCCCGACAAAGATACGTGGCTAATAACCAAAGAAAAACTGCACATATGCCATAGGACGTTGGAGTCTAACCGTCACTTCAAAATTTTTGCAAAAAATAAATTACAAGATTTTAGGAAATACGTGTCTTGGTAATGGCTAGTAAGAAATAGATCTAATGCAAAATATTATTGAACTGAGTGCGCACGAATGCGGTGCGTAGTCCCTTTGGTGTAATTATCTGACTTTGTAAAGCTTTGTTTGCATGAGGCGGGGGAATAGCGTGAAAGTAGAACTTAACAAGGGCTTCAAAAATAATGGCCTATACACATAATAATTCTTAATTAAATGCATAATTTTTCAACTATAAACCCGCCCTAACGCTAACGCTCGTTCCTTCTATTGCTAAGAACGTCAAACATACGGTTTGTGCCACTCTCCGAGTGTTACCAAGAACGGGGGGTGGGGGGAATAGAAGAAATAATGGCTATCATAAGTTACCTGTATTATCTCACAATGGCGAATTATTTTTATCTATAAAAGTTTCCGACATTTTAAACTGTTATTTTCCCATTTTAGAGAGCGAATAACGCCATTATTCATTAATAATCATTTTGGGGCACAATTCCTAAATTACTTATCTGCCTAATTTTCAATTTGGAATCACCTGTCAGTTGTAACACACCACCAGAACAGCGTGCAGTCTCTATCATCCCCACATGTTCAAGATGTTAGTTACCTGTCATCGTGTAAGCAACAGTCACTTCCCACAATTGTGGCAGGTTCTGAGAAGATTAATGCCCATGATTTCGTAGAGGCTGAGACTGCATTTAGAAAAATAATAAAAACATACGTTGCCCAAAATAATACAGGTTGGTTGAAACATATTTGCACGTATTTGAGTCGCATGTGAATTTATATTATCAAACAGCTGACCGTGGAAGTACGAGAACACTATCCAATAAAATTCATTGTGTGGATTGAGTGTGATTATATGTACCCAGCAGATTTTGACGAAGATGTGGACAGAATGGGATTTAAGACAAGGATTGCAGGAGTGTTCGAGACCAACAAAATCAAGAAGGTTGTAAGGAATTGTATAGGACATATATGCCCCTGAGGAAATGTACAAAGAGAATAATTCTGGGTGGATATTGACAAGGTGTATCAAACAGCTTATAATCAACATGAATCCCTATGAGCTTCGTCATTCATCATGCTCCCCGAATCGTTCAAGGGTAAACATGCAGAAATAAACCTCAGAAACACCAGTGACCACATGTGTTTCATGTGGGTGATTTTGGCTCATTTAATGGAAGGTGAATACCTCAACACCGCGTAGACTGGAGTTATTAAGCTCTGGAAATAAAATTAGACTTTTTTAGACTGGAGTTTCCGACCCAACTGCACCAAATTACTGTCTTTGAGAGGAGCAACCCAGTTGTATTGACCAATGTGTACTCACGTAACGCAGAGAAGGTTGTCCCCGTGGATCTAATAAAGGGAGACAAATCGAATCACTTCGACATGCTGCTACCTACCACAGAAGAAAAAGCCCACAACTGACATTAAAAATATTTTTCCCGGCTTATGCAATTGCAACTTAAAACACTCCACATTTTGACGAGCGACCATCAGGGTTGGGAATAAACAGAGGAATGATTATACAGCTTTACGCATTGCACTGTACTCTTACCAAGATTTCATCATGAATAAAAAATTTTATCAACCGAAAATTAAAGCTTTTTGATTTTGGATACAAAATGCCTAAAAAATAAATATGACAAATTTTGCAAAATAGTTGTATACAGAATGTTTTTTTAATACGTTACAACATTTAGGAGGTGATTCCTTATGAAAAATGAGGCAGCTAAGATATACACTGCTTATGACCTAAAGTGACTATTAAGGGAGTTATGCACCCCAAAATATGGGATTATATAAAGCTTTCAATTAAAAATATCAGAAATGACTAGAAATGAAAGAAAACGAATGTGGACAGTCTATCAGTGAAGTATGATAAGGCACCTCTGGACCAGTAAGTGAAAAAACATTTCTCCACAGTAAGAAGATTACATAGGTTTTTAATCAGCACTTAGTGAATTTTCAAGACAGATTAAAATACAATGTCCAAATGCATTAAAAAAAACACCTTATTGTAAATCCCTAACGCACACTGCTTCAGATAAAATGGCAATTACATGATGTGAATCTGCTCTATATGTATATTACCTCATCTGTGGAGCTGCTCTATGAAATATCTTGATTGACATTTCGTGAAAATTTAATTGGTAACTAAATTCTACTTCTTGAGGACAGATGACTATGTCACTAACCCCACCATCTCATTCACAACTCAGTATGACTTCACAGTCCCCAAATCAAACTGCCACGTGAAGGATATCTGCAACTGACAAAACCACAAATCTGCTCACACCCTCATCCATCGGACACACTCTCCAGACACTGGCAGCTCGAAGGAAATATTGCACGAGCGATCTTCGTTCCACAATTCTCACAGTACGAAAACTGCTTCCATCCCCTGGCAAAGACATACACAACCATCACCATCTCAGACTTCGGTAAAACATCTTTTCAAGATCGTCTTTCGACGTGCAATACTTTTTAATCTACTGTATTTTTCCAATTCCCTTGATGGGATTTTTCACTAATAACCTCACAGGCGACGAGACGTTGAGACCTGCTTACTTATTACTTTATCCTGATTTCTTTAAAGTGGGGGGAAATTAGTGCAGTTTAGTCAAAGCTGAGCGTATTTCATGAAACACTTTCCTCTCAATTCCTCCAGCACAAATATTTTCTTATGCTAAGTCTTTCCAAGTTTCAGGAGAAGCCGTATAAGGGGTGGAGGAGGAAGATGATATCCACCCCCTCCCCTATTCCATAATATACAACTAGCTATGGACATATTCCTTGCAAATTCTTTTGAAGACAAACTGTAGGTGACATTAATATATTATGAATGCATGTTTTCCATCTGCAGAGAGAACGGTATGTGGCATGGTTGTTTTATCTGAACAAAATACTAGTTTCCATTTCTCTGAGAGGAACAAGTTCTCTATAATCTGCGTCCTCTGAACGTCGTCACATATGGGTTGTCCAATTATGTTCAGGTAGTCAAGCGCAGGCATTTCAAACCAGTAGTTTATCAAGGTGATGTTCTTCCAGTCGAGGTGCGAGTGCGACTCATTTCTGACAGTTCCTTCTAATCTCATGTTCAATATTAAAAGTCGATGCAAATCAGAAAATTGCAAAGGAGAAAGTCCACGGAGACAATGACCATTTAATGTGAGAAAAGTTAATCTACCAAGGTTCTGGAACGAATTTCTAGAGAATGTGCATAATCCTGTGTTCGACAGATTAAGAGCTGCCAGATATGGCATTAATGGAAAATCATAATTTGAATAACTAAGCGAAGGATTATTCTCCAGAAAAAGACCTTCCAGCCATAACATTTCATTTGTGGTATTTAGCCATGTTAAAATGTTGTTATTCAGATAAATTTCATGTAATTTATTTGGTTTCGTAAATATATTAAAATCAAAACCTTTCAATTTATTAAACCCTAGAAGAAGTTCCTGTAAGGAGAGGAGATCTCGAAAAGCACCCTCTTCTATCAACTCAAGTGCGTTGTTTTCCACGTTTAGATAAGTTAACTTAGTGAGGTTTTGAAGTAAATTCTTCATTATGGAAGTCAAGGAGTTGTGTGACAGATTCAACATTCTTAAATCTGATGTATCTATAAAAGCCTTTTCATGAATTTCAATAACATTGTTAAATGAAAGGTCTAAGATTACTAATGATGGACTACCTCTAAGAGCATCACCTGTTATTATACGTACACAATTCCTTTTCAGTCTCAGGAACAATAGACTAGGATTATTTGGTACACGTATATCAGTGAGACTAAAGTTTTGATATATGTTTACTGCGGAAGAAATTCTTCTGTTAAAGCATTCTGGAGGATCTGATGAGACCATGCTACTAAAATTTGAATTCTCTTGAGCATGCATGCATTTGTTAAAACATTCACTGTTATCTTTATCTGCTGTTCCTATCTTATTTCCCTCTAAATCTATTTTATATATATTAACTATTGCAGAAAATGTTTCCCAGGCTATATTTGAAATCATATTAAACGATAAATCCAAATACCGCAAAGAAGTCAGCGAACTGAATATTTTTAACGGAATGCAGCTGACATGATTGTGCGCCAAATTTAAATGCCATAAGAATGATGTATTGAGAAATAATTGTTCATGAAGGCGGGTTATTTTGTTTTCAGAAAGGTCCAGTTCAACAAGTTTATACAGTGATCCAAAAACATCTTTGTCTAAATGTAAAATATTGTTTCTTGCTAACACAAGGAACTTTATGTTCTGGATTTGAAATGATTTGTCAGAAAGTTTAGGTAAATAACCGTCTGTTGTCTTTAATGAGTGCAAAGATTCCATTTTGAATAATGTGTCACTGGTATTAGAACTAATAATAAATCCAACGATTAACAATAATTCTAAATTTGTCAAATTATTGAAGTAATCTTTGTTTAAAACATGCATGGAAAGCTTAAGGTCTACGGATTCAGTCATATGGAGCGCACGTAATGAAAGCAGATTGTCGAAAGTTTCCTCGTGATACATGGTCAGATTCCAGAAGTCGATGCTGAGAGACGTCAGCTGATGCATTGGCGCCAGGGTGTCAGGATCATAAGAGGAGATCTTGTTACCGTGTAAAGTAAGCACTAAAAGACTTGATAAACCCATGAAAGTTGACGTATTAAGGTAAACTAACAAATTATTGTTTAACTTCAGAACATTCAGCTGGTGTAAATTTTTGAACATTTCTTTGTGCAAATATTTTAAATAATTAAAAGATAGATCAAAATATATCAAGTTTCCAAAAGCCAAAAAAGAATTTGATTCTACTTCTTCGATAGAATTATGAGAGAGTAAAATACAGGATGCTGATTGATTTATGACAGGTAAAACTTTGGCCAATACATACGAGCAATCGACTGTGTAGTCGCATTGAACAGAAAGATTTAGACCTGAAGTAGTTTCGTTTACAATAGTTTCCGTGCCAAAGATATGACAGGGATAGTAGGTTGCAGAATCAGAACCATCCAAGATATTTCTTTCACCATCTGTAACAGGGCATGATTTCTCATCGTGTTCGCCAGTCTGCAAGGCCTCAGCAGAGTAATTTCCAACTTCGCCGTCTGTGGAAGTGTATGACAAATCTTCGCTTGTTTCTTCCTGGCCACATTCTATACGGACTCGCAAGTCATGATTGAACACAGAAAACAACACCTGTTGCATATAGTACTCACATGCTGCGCAACCAACTATACTTAAGATTTTGAGGTGGTGAAGATCCAAAATTTCGTTCAACAATGTGATATTTTTCCAACTGACGTCAACGTGATCTAGTTCCAAATAAATGATGTACCTCTCCTGTTTTATAAAAGAAACGGGAAGAATGACGCCTGTATTTCCGGCTAAAGAAATATTGAGAAACTCCATTGTGTGGGATGGTTCATACATACCGAAATATATTTCACTGATATTGTTATATGAAAAATTAAGACAATGGAAAACACGATCTGTCTTCCTATCCATTGCTGCGAAACAAGGAAGGTCTTCATCGGTAACTTCACAAAGCCCTGTGTCATGGGAAATAACTGTTTTGTTATATAAGTAGGCAAGTGAAACTGGTATTCGACTCAGATACACAGATTCCANTAATGGAAAATACGATCTGTCTTCCTATCCATTGCTGCGAAACAAGGAAGGTCTTCATCGGTAACTTCACAAAGCCCTGTGTCATGGGAAATAACTGTTTTGTTATATAAGTAGGCAAGTGAAACTGGTATTCGACTCAGATACACAGATTCCAAACAATTGAAAGATAAGTCTACAGTTAGCAGTTTTGCAATATTTTGATAAGCAAACTTAGAAAGTTTCCTTATTGAATTGTGGCTCAGATAGATTTTGATATCATCTCCCGCATACGAAAAAAATGTCTTGCCCAAATTATGCAACTTATTGTGTGATGCATCTAAATAGAACAGTTTTCTCAAATACATAAGTAACTGCTCCGGAATAAGTACTAAATTGTTGTTGTTAATTTTGAGTTTTCCAATGTTAGCTGTATTTCTGAAGATACTTGAAGAAAGATGTGTAATGTGGTTGTCGTTGATATACAATATTATGAGACTTTTCAGACCACGGAATAAGTCACAGTGGATAGCGGTTAACATATTTCGTTCAAGGAAAAGCCCTTTCAAATAATTCAAATTCTGGNATTGATATACAATGTTATGAGACTTTTCAGACCACGGAATAAGTCACAGTGGATAGCAGTTAACATATTTCGTTCAAGGAAAAGCGCTTTCAAATAATTCAAATTCTGGAAAGTCAAAGGATCGATATAACGAATTCTATTCCTTGAGAGAGAAATCAACTGAATGAAGAAGTTATTCTCGAACATGTTGTGGGGGATTGTCTCCAGCCTGTTGTAATGTAAGAATAAGTATTTCAGGTGCGGCAACCCTACGAAGCTGTATGATGAAATGTTTTGTATTACGTTGTCTGACAAGTCTATGAACTGCAGGTAAGAAAACCGAGGGCACAGAATGATATTACTGATCTCATCACAGTCACTGGTCCAGAATTGATCTGCGACACTGGCGATCATGTTGTTTACCATAATGAGTGCACGAGTGTCCCTGGGAGTGTCTTGCGGTATGTCCCGTAGATGTAGGTTACTGTAGTTAGTTTTTAAGCTATTGCCATAAATGAGAACATCTGGAAATTCTTGAGTGAATTCTGCGTAGCTGAGACTTGCTGCGGTGTTGAAGATAGCTGAAATAAATCCTGCAAAAACGCCACAGAAGTGAAACACATTTATTTACAACAATAAAACATTTTTCACAGTTATGAATAAATAAATCACGCCTATACTTAGGATAATAGCATAGTGGTTTTTGATTACCAACATAAATTAAAGTTTATTTAAATGTCTAGAAATGTGTATACCCGAGAAAGTTTGACATAATTCATTATTTAAGAAATAAGTAAGCATGAACTTGTTTTAAGAAAAGGTTAATTTAAATTAGCAGAATAGTTTGGCCTGTTTTGCACTATGTACTTTAACTAGAAGCATTGTGACTGCGAGTCTGGGGGTGTTCAGCTCAACTTTGATGTGCTCGGGAACCCTCGGTGGACGCTTCCGCTCGACTCGGCGCTACCGATCACACCCTAGTGCTGTCAGCAGTTATATTCGGTAACCCTTCAGGCATATAGGCTTACAAATGTTCCTGTGAGCAGATGGTCATATTTGTTTTATAGGCATGGACTGATGAAATAATATCATTCCGGATCAAGCTCAAGTCCGGCTCAAACTGATATTCGTATGTCCAATCTATATTTCATTCCAGGTGAATTGAAATAACATTGAACTATTTCTAGAACTGTTATGCTTTACTGACCCATTTCACTCAGTCCGAGGAATAAAGTTCTAATTCAAGTACTCGAATTGCCTTGAACTGAAAGAAAATGTGCGATTTCATTTCCAGTTCACTGCAGACGAAATATGGAAAAACTGTACCTCAAACCATATCTCGTACTTCCTTATGTCATTCTAGTCCGACATTTATAATTTGAAGTGGAAACTTCCAATATATGTATACTGTGGTACCTGCCTTAATTTTAAAGTGTTTTATTTTTCAATTCCAGTTCAGTAAAGAGGAAACATTAAAGAACTATACCTCAAACTGTATTTTGTACTTCTTTATTTTGTTCCATTCCTACATTTTTAATCAGAGTATCAATGGCCAGTTAATATTCACAGAATTTTAAAAATATACAATAAGTTCTTTCGCAAGATTCAAGATTTTGATTGCGGAACTAATTGATCACGGTTCATGCTCGCTCAATTCCTCTCTACAACAGCAGTGGGGGCCGTNAAGATTTTGATTGCGGAACTAATTGATCACGGTTCATGCTCGCTCAATTCCTCTCTACAACAGCAGTGGGGGCCGCGGTAGCTGAGTGGTTAGGCTGCTCGCCTCCTACCTTGGCGAACCGGGTTCAATCCCCGGCTGGGTCACTTTGAATTTTTGCATGTAGGAATCGTGCTGGCGGGTTTTTTCGGGGATCTCCCATTTCCCCCGCTCTTGCGTTCCATCGCTGCTCCATTCTCACCTCATTTCACCCTCATCGCTTCTCAAGTCCTCGATNATTTCCCCCGCTCTTGCGTTCCATCGCTGCTCCATTCTCACCTCATTTCACCCTCATCGCTTCTCAAGTCCTCGATGTTAAGTGCCGCCCAAATCTCTCAAGCCAACTACAACGGCAGTTTTGAATATTCTTAACCTTTGAAGGTAGCCGTGGTCGTCAACCCCAGATTATTTCCACAAGTCAGCGACCATATTTGTTTTATATGCACAGGGTTTACAAAATCGAAAAACTGTGTTTACCAGCCAATTGAAATGTTCTTATTTATTCGACTACATACACACATGTAGAACATACACAATGTAGACTGCTATATACGCGTATTGATTATATATAATAGATTTATTATTGCAAGTATTTAGTATCGATGAAACTAATTTGTTTTCATTTAGAAGTGTGCTTACATGTAAAACAAATACGATGCGATTACTCTAACTATGCCTATTGAATTATAATTTAAAATAATTTTGTTTTGAATAGAGAAACAACGGACAGGCTAACTCCCTGATATATTCTGCCGTCTACAGCTGCATAACGCACTTGAAACATGTTGTATGGTGTGACTCGTTGGCTACAGAACGATAAAAGGTCGCAAATAAAAAGGAAACTGAGACAAATTATTGTTTTATTGCATCGTAAAAACAAATAATATCCTGAAATTGCAAACATTGTTGTACAAAGTTGTGTAATTCAGTGAGTTAAACAATCAAAAGCTTTAATAAACCGACCAATATTAGCTTGCCCTCAAAATCTGGCCGACAGGGTAACACAGAAACTTTGAATTTATCCACTATGAAATTCAAACACTCATATCTCACGGACCATTAATCCAATTTCAGTGATCGACCATTCGTTAAATTCCCCTTAAAATTCTCTAGTAAACAAGGTGTAAATTGATTCAATTTAGTGAGTGGTTGTCTATAATTTAACCAAAATTCTCAAAAATGTTGTAAAACCAAGATTATTTCACATACATGGTATACAGACGACAGAAACACATTTCAATAGAAAGAGCACCACTGAAAACTATAGTAACATGCAATCTTAATTGCACCTAGCGACAAAATGTGGGCCAAAAGAAAAGGAAAATGAAATTTTGGATATCTGGCAGAAACATTTACAATGATTAAGAATGATGCAAAAGTTAAATCCTCNGAGACAAGAGAAAAGGAAAATGAAATTTTGGATATCTGGCAGAAACATTTACAATGATTAAGAATGATGCAAAAGTTAAATCCTCTGCATTATCTGTGAATACGCAAGAACAATTTGGAAAAAAGTTAACAAGAACAATACAACAACGTCTCAATTTTGCAGGGTACAGAACCAGGGTATTAAGAATGAAACCCTACACAAGTAAGACTAATCGAAAGGAGAGGTTGCCATTGGCAAATGTTATGTAGAGAAGTATCAGAACTTCTGGGACAATTGTTTTGTTTTCGAATGAGAGCAAGTTTAACATTTTTCACAATAAAGGTCGCATTTTGTTATACAGTAAACGAAACCCAAGACTGAACTTGACATCTAGGATGTGTCTATTTAGTCTGATGTCACTAGTCTCTACTGGCTTAAAGTTGTTCAGATTGTGAGAATTAAAGTAAAGTCAAATTGTGAATGTAACGAAACCTTTCTTGTGTTTTAAAAATACCACTGAATGTATTTCCAAATAGATCAGGCCCTAACTAGACATTATATACACAATAATATCTAGTTAGGGCCTGAGCTATTTGAAACTCATTAATAATCATTTTGGGCCATAATTCCTACATAACTTATATGCCTAATTTTCAATTTGGAATCACCTCTCAGTTATAACACACCACCAGAACAAACTGTATATTACTTCCTTTCCAAAGGAAAAATGTAACTAAAAAAACCAGCATACGAGCTGTACTTTTACTTGCCTGAAAGTAAGCACGTGCTCTGATAAAGAATTTAAGGCACATTACACAGGAAAAGGCTCTTTTTATATTTATTTTAAATCCGTTATTACTTATTAATTTCAGATATATACAACATATAACAAATTTAGGGTACCCATATCTTACATTCATAAATTAAACAAACCTTTCGACAAATGCTTCACTGCGGGTCCTGGCAAAATTAATCCAAACTAGCATGGAACTGGCTATACAATATGTTGTCCACAAACGCTGACACACAATTGCACGATTAACGCCAGTTCTGTAGCAGCAGTAAAAGCTTCAGAGACGAGTCAATATATAAATTCAAGGAAACCTAGGTGCAGAATTTTGAATATGTGCCCTCAGTATGCTGCAGATAAAGACAATAACTTTACTTTCCTAAACAGCTTTTTTATCCAGTTGCTCACGAAAATATTTAATTGATATCGGGCGCGCTGCGTGCCTAGCTGATAGCATACCATCTAAGGCGCACCAGACTCGACTCCCAACGCTGTCACAACCGATATTCAGGCGAGAAATATAGCGGACGTTGCCACTGGCAGGCAGGTTTTCTCGGGGCGCTACCGTTTCCCCTCGCCGTTACATTCCGCCGGTGGTTCACCTCACGTCACTCCCTCCCCCACCAATCCATTAGACACAAACTCCTTTCCATCTTATATGTATCCACATCTATTTATAATTTACTGTTAAGAATTAATACAAATTCAAACACTTTTACATGCAGAAACTACTTTACAGAATCACTGAAAACAGAATATACATCATTCAGTCTGTATTTTTCTCATGTCAGACTAAAACGTAATAAATAGACAGTTACTCTTCATTACGGTTACAGATTCAACAAAAACAACCTTAACGAAACATTTAGAAATTAAAAATATTATTTATTTGCAGTCTCTTCACACTTTTTGAATCAAAACTTTGAAAAATCACCCCATGTATGACGTGTTTGGTTGTTCCCTAAGTATGTCATTTATCACAGACTTTGTTAACATAAAAGTATCTCATTTTTGGTGGAATTGAAGTTTTACCTGTATTTGATCTATAAATAGTAATATTTCATTTACAATTAATATGAATAAGAACGGGGAGAAAACACGTGTGTTGGTAATGCCTAGTAAGAAATTGTTCTCACGCAGAATTATATTGAACTGAGTGCACACCAGTGCGGTGCGTTGTCCCTGTGGTGGCATTTTCTAGACTTGGTTAAGCTTTGCTTGTATGAGGAAAGGGAATAGCTTAAAAGTAGAACTTCAGCAGGGTTTCAGGAAAGTTGGAAGTCACCGCAAATGGACTCTATCTGTTAAGATGTGTCATATGCCCTTACAGTCTTCGTTTTCAAATATTTAATCTAAAAATAATAAGCTACGGTGAAACAAGATGGAAGGGAAACTACCCCCTTAAGGGGGATCAGGCCCCGCCATTTTGGATTTACTAAATTTTTTCCATATCTTGCATTACATATTTTACATTTTTTTTTAGGCATCGACAAGACATAAAGAATTTGTAATGACGCAGTATTCTTAATTTTTGGGACGCATGTTTCATTTTCTTTAGCTTTGCTAAGCTTAGTAATATTTTTATCTGGTTTGAAGTTTAAAGCAGTGGTGGCTCGTTTCCCGTGATAGTTTGTTTATCGGGCATACGGGTGCTATTTTACGTTTATCAGGCGCCTGTTTACCGTTTTGAACGTCGTCGTTTTCAGTTTTTGTTAAGCGTCAGCATTATTTAGCTTTTTTCAGAATGCGTCAACAAGTATTGTTGTACGAGAAGTTTGTTTATCTGCATGCTGACGGCGCAGTCTTAGTTTTGTACGACGTAGTTTCGATAACGTGTTGATAGGCCATTATTTCAGNGCCTGTCGCCCTTGAAGTCACTTCAAGTCAGTCTGCAGTGTTTGAGGTCAGTTTATATCGAGCAGTCGTCGGAAGCAGTCATCATACAATGCTCGCCTAGGCCGTGTCGGGCGTGACGCTAAACCCCCACATTGGCAAACTAGACTTTGCTATTTTATTTCTCCGCCGGTGTGGGAGGTCGCTGCATGTCTTAATTATTCAGAACAGTCTTTAAGAACATAATAATTAAACTTATTTATCTGGGCACATTTCGTACTCTACATATTAAGAACTTCGGAAGTGAAATGTGTAATTTCAATAGTAAATAAAAGTATATAACAAATACTCTGGAACTTAACTTTATTTCCTATGTAAATGGCGTCCATTTTAAAGAGTCTCGTGTACCTCTGAGCTAGCAGTGGCAACTTAATGTATAGCGGTGTAACTGTAGCGTCCAACGTTACAAATTGCTTTGCACATGTGCTAAAACATGTATTGCTAGCCTTTGGTTGCCANAATAGGCAGCACAAAGACGCGTGTGCCTGTCGCCCTTGAAGTCACTTCAAGTCAGTCTGCAGTGTTTGAGGTCAGTTTATATCGAGCAGTCGTCGGAAGCAGTCATCATACAATGCTCGCCTAGGCCGTGTCGGGCGTGACGCTAAACCCCCACATTGGCAANAGGCCGTGTCGGGCGTGACGCTAAACCCCCACATTGGCAAACTAGACTTTGCTATTTTATTTCTCCGCCGGTGTGGGAGGTCGCTGCATGTCTTAATTATTCAGAACAGTCTTTAAGAACATAATAATTAAACTTATTTATCTGGGCACATTTCGTACTCTACATATTAAGAACTTCGGAAGTGAAATGTGTAATTTCAATAGTACATAAAAGTATATAACAAATACTCTGGAACTTAACTTTATTTCCTATGTAAATGGCGTCCATTTTAAAGAGTCTCGTGTACCTCTGAGCTAGCAGTGGCAACTTAACGTATAGCTGTGTAACTGTAGCGTCCAACGTTACAAATTGCTTTGCACATGTGCTAAAACATGTATTGCTAGCCTTTGGTTGCCANGTGTAACTGTAGCGTCCAACGTTACAAATTGCTTTGCACATGTGCTAAAACATGTATTGCTAGCCTTTGGTTGCCAGAATCGTTTCTGTAGCTGCCGCAAGAAAAAATTACTTATTTCTTGCCGGCAATCATTTGTCAAAAATCAAAAAAATGTGGTAGAGTTGTGACAGTTTAATAAAGTTTTAGAAACTATTATTTTAGCCATGTCATCAGAGAAATTTTGTTTAAGCATTCTTAAAAGGAAATTATGACAAACTAGTGAAAATCCAACATGGTGGGGCCTGATCCACCTTAAGGCGACCGCCTAACTGGATCTTTGAGGCAGAAAAACATGGGAGCGATAGGAGCGACAGTGACACATGCACGAGGTGCGCTATAGTCTCTAAGCGCAAGACTCTGAACTGGCGTGCAGTGCTCTTGTCATGCTGCGTGTATGGCTTCTAGCGTTGTTCTTATGTATCATTTTAATGGCGGAGTATTTGACAAGGTTTAAAGCAGGGCTCTCAAGTATTCTTGTATGTATGTGACCTGTATATTTTGATATACCGAGCTTTAAAAAAAAACAGCTTACAGCTGTGTTGGAGTACTCCGGAATGATGTTTATAATGTGCGTTAGGCCTATGTCTTGAAAACATGCAATAGACCTCGTCTGATGTGTGTGTTCTTTTCCTACATCAGTACACTGGGCGCACGTTTAATATATTAGAAAAACCTTGTGTTTCGAACACTCTGCAACGCAGTTCACACGATAGGAAGGCGGGCCCCTTAAGAGTTATATGTACCTGGAGCTTTTTTGGTTATTGAAGGCACAGAAGCGAGGAAGCGATAAGGACGACACCGACCGGTGTACTATCGCCCCGGCACACCTACACGCAAGGTTCTGAACTTGCGTGCAGCCGCATTCCCGCACTACCACTCGAACTATGGGAATTTAAGCTGTGACCCTATCATTTTATTACTGCAAAGTCTATTACAAAGTCCAGTACATGACCCTATACTAGTTTTGGGTGTTGCCGACCAGTACATTTTGCGATAAGACAGTATGGAAAAGCAGTATTTAGAAATGTTAGAGTGCTTGGAAATAGTGGTTTGGTTTCTTGAAAATAGTCTTCGTACCTCGTCTCAAGTGTGTTTTATTTTTGTACATCAGCACATACAACGCACGTAAAGTAGTTTCGTAAAAACCTGTATTTCAAACATACCGTAATGCAGTTCAAGCTCCAGGTATACTCTAAACTTCAAACTGTGAGAATTGAGCCAAATCAGTTAAAACCGTGAAAATTGAGCAACTGACAATCAGTGCCAGATAACTAATTAATATAGTGGCTGAATTTCACTGATTTATTTGTGATTCCGAATGAATGTCAATAATTCCACTGCTGTAAGTCACTTGTTCCCAGTTTATTTGCTTCATTCGCCGGTCAGCGGTAGCTTATTAGCTGACTTTCAGTGAATGTTATTTCACTGATTGGAATTTAGAGTATACATTGCCCTCTTAAGAGCAATCCAAATCTCTCAGATATACAAGGTAAATGTCTTGAATACTGAAAAATCTCTTTTTAATGGTACTTGACAGTGAAATAGGTGCGGTTAACTTACCAATGAATAGTAGTGACTTCATGCTTCAATAGAGCGAGGTATCTTGTAGGTCACTTTGAATTTCTCTCATGAAGAGCTGTGATCACACTGTTGCACACTGTTGCACTCGGACTTTAACGCACTTCCTGCGACCAGGACCTGCAAAACAAAAACTCTAATTTGAGGAAAGTGTAAAACGAACACTGACAGAGAGAGTCTGTGGAGTGGTTAACAAATTGGATTAGTTTTCCATTCCTTGAGCCATTAGGTTTAACCGATGGATCGGTGACCTCTGGAATGTACCTATACATTTTGGATAACAGCACGCTTCCAGCAGTGTGGTAATAATAAGAAACAGGTGCACACACTCTCTTCATCTCTCTCTCTCTTCATCTACCAGTCTCTCTCTTTATCTAACACACACTCTCTTCATCTAACACACACTCTCTTTATCTAACACACACTCTCTTTTCCTAACACACTCACTCTCTCTCTCTTTCTAGCACACACTTTTTTTTCNCTCTCTTTATCTAACACACACTCTCTTTTCCTAACACACTCACTCTCTCTCTCTTTCTAGCACACACTTTTTTTTCTACCACTCACTCTATTTATCTAACACTATCCCTGTATCTAATACTCTCTCTCTTTGTCTACATATATCTCCCCCTCTCTTTATCTTTCCCTCTGTATCTATCTATATATATATAAATATCTGCTGTATCAACATATAAATTCCAGGGGCCGCCCCTGCTGAGCGGATAGACTGCTTGCCTCCCCCCTAGGCGAACAGGGTTCATTCCTCGGCCGGGACGCTCATGGATTTTCACATATGGGAATCGTGCCGGACGATGCAGCTGGTCGGCGTGTTTTCTCGGGGATCTCCCATTTCCCCCGCTTTTTCATTCTGGTACCGCTCCATGCTCACCTCGTTTCACCCCAATAGACTTTCCAAACCTCGCTGTTAAAAGCCGCCCAAATCTCTTCACTCACTATGTTAAGAGCTGCCAAAATCTCCCCACTCAAGACCTAGTATTTAACATAAAAGTCTTGTAACAATACAACTTACTATACTTTTTTCTTGAATCAATTTATTATTTAGAGGTTAATTTTTAACAAATTATAAGACTAATTACATCCGAATTTGATGTTCCAAATCCTACCTCTGTATTGCAGTTTATTGCACGCTAGCTTGAGATTTTCTTGGTTCCAGTGCTGGGTAAGGCACGTGTGTATTTGTTAGTGTCTCACTACTGTTTCATATGTTTCTGGTTCAATCTCTGATCATATTGCTGCCAACGATACGTTAATGCCTCTCTACCACCCAAGATTTCAAGAACTTCATTAATGATTATTTTCAACCACGTACAGAAAAGTACTCATTAGTTATATCAGTAACTTCATGTTCAAGACAGTTAGTAACATCCAGACACACTAGATTTAAATACCTTCTACTTCGAATCTGAATACTGATTTTCAATATCTACTGTTTAGAGTTACTTTTGAAAGTCCTCTCATTTGGAATAATAGTCAGTAAATATATTTTATTGTAGCCTTACTTAGATGTTAATTTTCGAGTCAGGTGTATTATATAAACAATGTTTATTACTTATATTACAGTATTTAATTTAAAAAGTGGTGGAAGGATACAGAATGACTGTTAGGAAAAAAATAACTAGGTCTTCAAAAGTGCTCACTTTACCGTGAACGGCCTATAAACGGGTGACAGCTTGCACTCAAAAACAACCTGAACTTACATCTACAAACAGTGCTTAAGTACTTGGCTTACGCCCANACGGGTGACAGCTTGCACTCAAAAACAACCTGAACTTACATCTACAAACAGTGCTTAAGTACTTGGCTTACGCCCACAAACAGTATTAACTTCCTTAGCTTACACCTATAAATTATTCTCCTATGCTTGGCTTGTCTAAAAAAACGGTACTCATATCCTTGTCTTATGTCGGTAAACGGTATTAACCTCCCGGCGTACTTGGGATCCAAACACCGAACTTAGCCTTCTGAGTGCACCATAAGTAACAGAATAACTGAAATCGCCTTTCACTACAAAGAAGCGGCACAAAATTCTGTGCACAGTTTGTAATATTAGCAACATGTTGCTGATGTTAATGTGAATATGACTACATACCTGGAACCACATCTCCCAATTGTCCCTCCAAGAGTGACTGCAGTTATTCCACACTTGTCCCTAGAGAGATGTTAAGGGATTCAATTGTCGTGTAGCAGTTACACTATGGCATCGCCTGGATGTGATAAAAGAACACTGTCGACTGGAGCGAGGCAAAGCACCAGTGACGTCACAACGAAGTTCAGCAGATCCGTTGTAGATTGCGGACACCGATGAAATAGCCTGTAAACAAAGTAAATACTAGGTTAAGCTGTGCTCTTCTTCGGAAGAATAACAATGACCATAGAACTTAAGTCGTGAGTACAATAATCAAACGCTATGATTTCGAACCTATTGAGNTCGGAAGAATAACAATGACCATAGAACTTAAGTCGTGAGTACAATAATCAAACGCTATGATTTCGAACCTATTGAGTCTCAACTACGCTTAACAGGCCGTGGGCATGAAGAGGACTGCTATGTTTCATTTTTTATGCGGACGCATTTGGCAGCAGCCAATCAGATCAGAGTAGGATTTGTTTATTTAGGTGTAAAACTGGAGGANTCGGAAGAATAACAATGACCATAGAACTTAAGTCGTGAGTACAATAATCAAACGCTATGATTTCGAACCTATTGATTCTCAACTACGCTTAACAGGCCGTGGGCATGAAGAGGACTGCTATGTTTCACTNGGCCGTGGGCATGAAGAGGACTGCTATGTTTCATTTTTTATGCGGACGCATTTGGCAGCAGCCAATCAGATCAGAGTAGGATTTGTTTATTTAGGTGTAAAACTGGAGGAACTGTTGCAAAGTAGGCTGGCGTTAGCTCTGTGCTGTACCCTGCTGCTTATTAGATCACACGTCCACCACTAAAGCGTGGCTAGGCAGCTGACGCCACAGGACGCTCGTAAAGTTCGGTTTTGCGGCATAAATACTATTTTCTTCCCGCCTAGCGAGAAATCTAGCTTTTTTCTGCAGTGTTAGAAAACCACGGAGTGGGTTAAATTCGAACAGCAACGGGCGTTTTTCCTCTCTTCTGAGGATCAGAAAGTAACCCCGATGTTCAGAGGAAACATTTTGAATAAGGTAGGGCTACCACAAAAACTATATAATGGATGGAAAATAGCTTACTTTTATGTGTGGTCTAGGGGGATATTTGAAAACCTGTTGGCAACAGTGCTTGCTGCTTGCTCAGTAATGATGGGTTCACAATCAGAATAAATAAGCACAGAACATATTCTACGACCAGAATTGCTGAGCGGAATGTATACACAATTTTGCGACGAGTTTGGAGTCAGTTGGCAATGTTGTTAAATAATGGATTTTCGTAACAGTATTGAAAATTGACAGCGATATAAAATATTTAGCATGTTTGCTTTTCTTAAAAATATTAATTTTTGTGTCGTAAAGATGCGAATATAATTTTTTTTTATGTCTGCTAGTATACTGTCACCTATTAGTTTTTTTCTAAATTTATGTCTTGCAACATTTCTTCGTTTCTGAAGCATAACTGTTCTTCCATTTCAAAAAAAAACTTCAACGAAAGTTTTATACTCTGCTCTGGCTGTGTATTGCCCGATGCGTCCGCACAAGAAATGAAATATAAACATTTTCTTTGTGTACTATGTCAGGAACTCTCGTGTATACGACCTATTATGCTCAGTTATGAATCAATAGGTTCTAAAACATGGCGGTCAATTCTTGTGCTCACGACCTATGTTCTGGTGTTACTGTTCTGAAGCCCTGCAAAAGTCCTACTTCCAGGAAACGCCTCCGTCTCGTACAAATAAAGCTTCACCGAGTTAAAAAAAAATTATATCAAAGGGACTACGCGCCGCATTTGTCCGCCTTTGTAAAAATATTTTGCATAAGAAATATTATTTTCCTACGCATTACCAACACACCCATTTGCTCTCTTTTTATATATACTAATTATAAAATAAATATAATTTGCACGATTTACATAATGCTATGATTCTGCAAAGGCGGACAAGCCCAGCGAAAAGCAGCGACGCGTTGGTATCCAGGCCAGGCGAAGAATCCAAAACACCTTACATCAATATAATTACTGTTAACTCCTAAAAAGTGTATTAAATATCTGTTGTCTTTATAATTAACTTCAGTTCTTCCCTCACAATAGTATAAACCTTCTATAGTCCCTAGACAAAAGTGCAAAATATTGAAAGCATAACAATAAGTAAAATTTCAATTTTACCACAAATAAGGTATTTTTATGTTAACGAGTATAAAACGCATGTGATACATGGCATAATTAAGAAACAACCAAACACGTCCTACATGGAGAGATTTTTCAAAGGGTTGTTTCAAATGCGTGAAGAAACCGCGAATAGACTATATTCGTTGATGTCAGCATTAACCATTCACAAATGAGAGGCGCAGAAACTTTAACAGATCACATTTTTCGCACGGAAGTCGTCCCGAACACCGGCCACTGATTCCTTGTGTACAGTTTCGACCAAAAATATCCTTCATGTCAAACATCTGCTCCATCAGGGGCACAGATTTGTACGTGTTAATTGGTTTGTAGTATAAATATTTCACAATAAATGGTTTTCATTATTTCTTGTACAAGTTTTATTCAATTCAAATATACAGTTTATAAACTACGCAGGACGCACGCAACGTGCATAAGTTGGCCAACTCTTCTTGTATTTTTCCTTGCGTTTTGCGCCTTCTACATTAGCAGTGATCGATTGAAAAATTGTTTCGCAATCGTACAGAAGACTATGATGTTCAGTTATTACTATTTTATTTGCTTGTCCAATGAATATATGCCTACATTTATGCGTTGAACCATTAATAAAGAGTATAACTACGAATTAAAATATTTTACTATCTCCGTCTTGCTGAGAAAATTCAATAGTGTTCCTATAAATTCGTTATTAAATATTTAAAACTATACGCCAGTAATTTAACAAAGCTCAAACTGCAAAAAAAATTATTTATACAAAAAAAAATATGTTTGGAAAAAGGCAAAACATGTTCACTAAAAAGCATTACGGAAATATATATTTTTGTAGGCCTGCTTGTTTCGAATTTTCGTTTTGCATTGTTGGTTACGTCTTGCGTCATGCGATGTTTACAAACGTTCGTAATTTCCTTGCGCTGTGTCGTTTCGTTCGTACGTTTGTTGCGTAGTTTATAAACTCGGCCTAAAAACAAGCCGCAAAATAAATAAAATTGCCAACCCCGCGGCAGCCTAAGAGAATCGTCATAGGATCTCCTAGCGGTTCGTCAATGTGGCCAGAAGCCAAGGACATAATAACTCTTTCTGTTCCTTGAAACGCCAAGCCGCCATCGTTGAGTGTGCCTCCCGGGTCTCACTCGCCTTCCATACTGGAGGTGTCACGTGATGGCGAGGAGTGAGGATGTTTCCGGGGCGCTCCCACACCGCTGTGACCGGACGCCGCGGCGATAACCTTGCTTCCTCTTCCTTGAAACGTCAAGCTAACACCGCACACTGCACTCATAGTATAGACTGTTCACGTTAAATTGAGCACTTATTAAAGCCCTGCTTTGGGTCTACTTTCTTTCTCAATTTGTATCCTTTCACCGTCCGTGAAATTAACATTGCCATGGGCCTGGTCACTTGATTCATACGCCTCCCTAGTGAAACCGTTGAACTGTTGGGAATGTAAGGCTGGAATCACAACTCTCCGTCGCACCCGTCAGTCAGTCGTCCGTCTATATTTTCGTCCGTGAGTTGAAAGCGATTCACATCAGTCGTCCGTCAATCCTCCTGTACGGCAAAATTTCAGCGTGACAATCCAATATCGTGATTTTTCTTATACAATTTCACGAGAGAAACATTTTTTATGTAATAAGAATTTATACTGAATTATTGTGTGAATTTTTAATTCCTGAATTTACCACCAAAGATAAATGAACACACATCCACCGCCTTGCATTTTATTTCAAAGTGAATATTCGCGTCTGCAGAATGTCATCAGAAGGGCGGTGACCCCATCCGCCTGTCCGTCGAAAGTTAAAGTTTGAGAAATATTTGACAGATAGAAAAAAGTTACCACGTGATTGGTTGCAGATAACGTGACCGCCCGACGAACGCGCGACTGGCAGATACGACGGATGGTTGTGAGTCCAGCTTAAGTTTGTTCCTTATGTGAAATAATCGCACACTATTGTGTTTAAAACAAGGAACATTAACCTCATTGGCCACAAATGTAATCTTCACACTCGCAACAACGCCAAATCTTAAACCTGTTTGCCACGATAAAATTGTCCGTGCAAGCTCAGCTTCCACGAGACCCGCTACCCGAGCATGCATGCAAGCAGTTATGGAGGGTCCTGTGGAATAACCTGTCCAACGATACTTGTTGCCGCACAACTAAAGAAGAGTGCTGTTTTTGTGATTTTACTTCTGCAACTGTGGCTCAGGAACAGTCTTCACTCACGACTTCAGTATTGTGCGTTTATGCACATCGTTTTATTGATATAACGAGAATTTTTGTTTTAAATAAACACGGATGTTTACAATAATTTACACACAATGCTATTTTAGAATCGGTAAACATTTTCGTGTTGTTTTATTTACTATTTATTAGTACTTAATCGTCTAGTGCTCTTTCTCAAAACAAAATAACATGAATATCACCATCTCTCTGATTGGCTAAAATTTCAACTTCGTAGTAAATCTTCCATTCAAAATTGCACACGACCAATTACGAAAACGTCCATGAAAACAACCAGCAGATGGCCAGATCTTCCATACAATCACCCGTCAAGTGGCCATGCAGGCTTGCATGGAATCGTCCAAGGAATCTTCCATCGTGACATACTGGCTTAAGGAACCATCCCAGCATTCTCCTGAAGTGATTTCGGGAAACCATGTAACACAAAACATCAATATGACTAGAATGTGAATCGAACCCGTGTCGTCACTATTGCGAAACCAATGGTTTATCGCCACGCCATTTTGCTCGGTTATTCGTTAATAAGAAACAACATAAATGGTTTTTGCGGAAACAGTTACTTTTTTCTTGTTCATACAACAACGTAACGTGTGTCAAGTCTCACAAAACACCCATGTATCTTCCATAACCTACAGTTATCTATGTTGATATTCATGTTACATACGGTCTGCTAAAGACTTTAAGTTAAAATAAAATGAGGCCTTATTCATACACACACTCGGTAGTATATTTAGAATTCACTTCTTCAGTTGTTATTTTCCATAAGTTTAAAACTGCAGACAAAACGTTCATTGAATAACGTTCGGACGGTAATCACGTGATAATATCGCTTCTTTTCACTGGCTGAGATCACAAACACAGCACTAAAAATGGAAGGGACCCGCCTGCCTGCATCGTTGTTCTTTTTTGATCGAGACGCGGGGAAGCTATGAGGGCTACACTGGCACGCGCTACAAGAGCGCCATCGCCATTACGCTCAATGCTTTGAACTGGCGTCCAGTGTTCTCGTAGTGCTGCGTATACCTAATGGCACTTTCAGCAGTGACCCTAGCATTCTATTGATGAAAAGTCTGTAGCAAAGTTCAGTAAAGACTCCTATCGTAGTTTGACTCGTGTCCGGCTAGTATTTTTTAAGATACGGCTGTCTGAAGAATCCGTTTATAACTATACTGGAGGGCTCCAAAATAATATTTACAGAATGTGTGGTAACTTTAAATTACCATTCCGTCCTCGTCTGGGGTATGATGTCTTTTCGTAGTGTAAACATACTGCGGGCACGTTAAATAGTTTCGTAAAAAAAAACAAGATATGAAACACTTTGCAGCGCTGTTCAAGCGCCAGACAGGCGGAACGCCTATTATCCAGCGGAAAATAGCAAACCAGCCCACAGCACTGTATGTAAGCAGTGAATTGTCCTAGCACGTCAAGCAGCAAGCATACAGTCTAGCAGGAAAAAGCGTTCATGGCGCGGCGGTCTTGCATAAAAACTACGAGTTCTTCGATACATTGCTTATTTCCGATACTCAACGATTATCAGATGAGCGGGAGACGAACCAAATACAGAACAGTTAACTGGTTTTATGTATTTGGCTGGTCAAATGTTATTAACATATTACAACTTGACAGCGTAGGAATATTATGTAGTGATGTAGTGACGTACCTGAATGTGCAGACGCTTGGCAGCAGACTGTGCGCGTGTCCTTCGAGCGGTACCGGGAAGTTATCATCGCTAGCGAACTTAAAGGAAAGCTAAGAGCCAGGCTCTTGTTCCCGGAGTAGTTCTTACTCAACAACACAGATGGCGGGAGCGTTGCAGTTTCAAACAAATGTAATCCCAGGACGGAGCTGCATTTTTGAAAGCACTACTTAAGATCTACTTTACTTCTCGTTTTGTATCCTTTCGCCGTATGTAAAATTAACATAACCATGGAACTAAATGACTTTATATTCATATGTTAGTAAAGTGAGCGCGTTAAATTGTTAAATACATGTGTTACTAATATAACATTTCGTACACCATGGGCGGGGGGCCGCGGTATACACGCCTCCCACATAGGCGAACCGGTTTCTATTCCTGGCGGGGCCGCTCCCGGATTTTCGCATGTGGGAATCGTGCCGGACGATGCCGCTGGTCGGCGGGTTTTCTCGGAGATCTCCCGTTTCTCCTGCCCTTTAAATCCGGCGCTGCTCCATACCTCGTTTCACCCTCATCGGCTCTCAAGACCTCGATTTTAATAGCCGCCCAAATCTCTTCACTCGCGCACTCACCAAGGGCNAATCGTGCCGGACGATGCCGCTGGTCGGCGGGTTTTCTCGGAGATCTCCCGTTTCTCCTGCCCTTTCAATCCGGCGCTGCTCCATACCTCGTTTCACCCTCATCGGCTCTCAAGACCTCGATTTTAAGAGCCGCCCAAATCTCTTCACTCGCGCACTCACCAAGGACGGATCCAAGGTGGCCTTTCCCATCGAGCTTGATTTTACGCTGGATAAAATGAGATTATCCTTAAAAGCATGTACATTGTTCATGATGCCATACATTTACAATAGTAACAAGATATGTTCTAAAGTGTTTATATTGCTTATCCACAAGTACTGGCATTTACAGTATATGTAAGTAACATTTGAGCATATAGTCCATTTGCAGTTACTTCCATCTTTTCTGAAACCCTGCTTAAGTTCTGCTTCCAAGATACTCATCCGCCTCATGCAAACAAAGCTTTAGCCGGGTCTAGAAAATTACGCACCGCATTCGTGCGTACTCGGTGTAATAATATTTTGCGTGAGAACTATTTCTTACTAGGCATTACCAGCAAACATATTTTCTCACTATTTCGATTCATATAAATTATAAATGAAATAGGTATTACAATTTATTAATAAAATATAAATAACATTTCATTGGGAAAGGGGGGGGGGATAAGCTACTTTTATGTACTTTCAGGTTAACACAAGTATAAAACGCTTGTGATACACAATATCATAAGAAAACAACGAAACGCATTATAACATGAAGTGATTTTTCAGAGGTTTAATTCAAAAAGTGCGAAGAAACCGCGAATAGAGTATGTACTTACTGGTAATCACGTAGTTTGAACTTAACGAACAGTGCCTCATCCACTAAGTAGCTCTCCCCCCCCCCTCTTCCAAACGGAATGGGTCCCTAGATCAGCCATTGACGACTAATGTGTATAAGGCAGAAAAAAAACAAACTTGATTTGCCATAAATTTAAACATTACATCCGCATTACGTCTATAAGACTTGGAACTAGTCTGCTTGATTCTCAACCAACTTAAAGGACACTGCCTACCGGCTGGCAGCTGCGAAATTTAAATTTAAAATCCCATGTTACAGAAATTTCGCCTCAGTGCGTTAATTTTAAAGATAGGCGTTTCAAACAAAATGTATTATTCACAAAATTTTTTAGGAGAAGATCCCTACGAGCGTATATTTTAAATATAGACGGAAGTATGTACTTTTGTCTAAAAAAAAATTTAATTCGTGTTATGGAAACATGTCCGCCGTAGGGAACTTCTAAAAAATAGCGAAGAATACATTTCGTTTGAAATGCCTATCTTTAGAATTAACACACCGAGGCAAAATTTCCTTAGCATAGGATTTCCTATCTAAATTTTGCGGCTGCCAGCCGTTAGGCAGTGCCCTCAAGGCCCGTTCTACAATGACACGGATGCGGATACGGATCACGGAAGCGGAGCACGTAACACTCCGTGTTCAATCTACAATGGGATGCATGCACACACGGATAACGTACGGATACATGTAGGAAATCTGGGAAACTCCCAACTCTTCCGTGTCCGTGAATCCGTGTAGCCAAGAGGAACAGAGGATTTGGCTTGTTGATATTCGTTTTCGTGGCCACTGTAGTATACACGGCCACAAGTGCATGGATTGGCCGTGGCTATTATCACTCTTGTTTTAATAAACACGTCCGCATGGTACGGCAGTAGTATGTACCTGCGCAGTATTAAACACTTAAAAAATATACTTTAGTCAATTCACAGTTACTTCACACTTTTCTGAAACCCTGTTAAGTTTCTACTTTTAGTTCCCAATTACGTATCCTACCGCTACACGTAAACATAACAACTGCCATGTCACTTTTACGTTTTAACTGTCAAATGCATTGTTTACTCTTTACTGCTATTCAAAGAATTTGGTCATATTTCAAAACCATTACATACGAATATTCACAATTTAGGCCTATGACCAAATTCAGGTAAGCATTATGACTTCTTAACAATGTCTGTTTTGACGATAGTTCTTACGGTTATTATTTTACATTGTTAACATATTTGTTATACACGACATAGTATACTACACGTACAACATGTTAATATTTTGCCGCGACCGTGTTTTACCCTATTGCAACTGCGGGTGAAAGAACTTTAGTATTTAACCTCTTGTTATTAATGTGTTTTTGGGTTATTTCGTTAAAATGATGGCCTTAGACTAGAAATTAAAACGAAGGAGCAACCTGTCCAACGAAAAAGACAGTAAATACAAACACGCAATTCGAGTCGCTAATTTTTTGTATGTAGCAGCGACAAACTTAATAAGATAGTGGTGAACATGCACACAAATAGGCCTACCGTAACTTTTATTCCGTTCATATTTCTTTGCGTAGGTACTTAGTTTTTACTGGGTTTATTAAATTATTTAATTAAAATTTTCTGACAGGGCTTAGTAATTTGTTGGGATTATGGCAAACATTTAGATAAAAAAAAAAACAGAAGCACGTTACACAATTGTGTTTCGATCACCAAGGGCGAAGCTAAGTTGTAATAAATAAACAGACGTGTAATTAACTTCGTCATAACAAATATATATATTTTTGCAGAAGGAATTCTGCAACAAATTTTATGATAATCGGTACAGCAGTTCCCAAGTTAAGATGTAAAATGTATTCTTGATGGTGCAGTCTTCGAAAACGGTGACCGAATATAGCTATCACGTATTCATCGTTTATTTACTTACTTATTTACGTATTTTANATTATGGCAAACATTTAGATAAAAAAAAAAACAGAAGCACGTTACACAATTGTGTTTCGATCACCAAGGGCGAAGTTAAGTTGTAATAAATAAACAGACGTGTAATTAACTTCGTCATAACAAATATATATATTTTTGCAGAAGGAATTCTGCAACAAATTTTATGATAATCGGTACAGCAGTTCCCAAGTTAAGATGTAAAATGTATTCTTGATGGCGCAGTCTTCGAAAACGGTGACCGAATATAGCTATCACGTATTCATCGTTTATTTACTTACTTATTTACGTATTTTATCGCGAAGTTAATGTTCCCCGTCCTTTTGTTACTCTTGGCAATAATTGCAAGAGTAAAAAACGGATAATTACTGAACGAAATAAACTTAAGTTACCGACTTAATCATACAATGTTACAGCATGACACGATTAATTTGAAGTTATTAAGTTAAATGAAAAAAACACATTACTAACAAAATGTAACCAGCTAATAATAATATAGTTAATTAACCTGCAAATAACAATTTAATTATAAAAATAAATATAATAGGGTGATATTCAATTAACAATATATTTGGTCTATGATTGTGTACAAAAAATACGTTGCCTTTGTTTTTGGAGTCGTGGGCAGCATTCAACAATGTGTTATGTGTGTAGCAATGCACGGCGTGTTATCAAGCGCCTAAGCCCAGACGATCTATTCCAATTTCTAAATGCGATTACAATTAACGAATTTTAGTGTAATCATGTCTCGTGGATAGAAATATTCAGTATAACATCTGATCTACAGCGAGAGAGTTAAATTTGTGGTTATCACTTATTGTCACCAGTCAGTTGCTCAGATAATTTGGGCCAGATTTATTAGAAATTTTAAAGAATGCACCCGATGATGCAACAGAGATCTCTCTCACGAGTCACAAGGCCGGCGAGTTGGCGCCAATTTAAAAAAAAAGGGGGGGGGGGACCTGCTCCTACCTTAAAACATTTTTAACGCAGTCTACATAATATGGTAGTGGAGGACGAGGAGTGCGATATTTGAAAACAAAATGAAAAATTATGAATTAATTTTATGCAGGGATAATTATTCTAAAATACCCTTTCACGAGTAAGTTGTCTTATCTTGTCTGTTTACATTTTACATTCCGTACATAAACAAAAAGATAATTTTATTTTGCCTCGTATTGCATGGTGATGACTTGGGGAGTAGAATGGGCGGCAAACTACAAGAAAAAAAACATGCCTAACAGAACGTGCATCCCCCCCCCTCACAACCCCTTATGTTTGGTTTCCCCGTTTAAGTTTCTAAATTCATGCTTGCCGGCGAGTGCGCAGCTGTAATATTTTTTTCCATCAAGAAATGATTTTTTGTGAATTGGGTTGGTGGGGGGAGTAAGGGGTTGGACGAAAGTTGCATTATGAAGGATGGCTCATACTTCGCGCATAATCGTCTTTTCAGACAGTCGGTGCCTGTATTCCCACGCATACTGGGGACAACTCGCACAACTGTGTGCGCATGCGTCGTTCTTACGTGGTTGTTGAGCTGCGGTGTGATCAAGCGTTCNGCCTGTATTCCCACGCATACTGAAGACAACTCGCACAACTTTGTGCGCATGCGTCGTTCTTACTTGGTTGTTGAGCTGCGGTGTGATCAAGCGTTCAGTGAAAACTACCGAAAACTACGTAAAGTAAATTTTTCGTCAGGAATATAAAACTTTGATTAAAGCCAACCATGTCCTCTTTCAAGCAGTTGAAAGCGATAGCAGCATGTCGTCGCAGTTTCCAAAAAAGGCGACCTATTTTAAAAATGCAGTACAGTCGCTACTACATTCCAACCACGAAGCCAAAGGGGCTGTAAGGGTCAGACTATTCAGGCTGGACGATGCAACTGGTCGTCGGGTTTTATCGGGGAACTCCCATTTCCCCCACACTTGCATTCCGGCGCAGCTACATAGCGTACTTCNATTATGAAGGATGGCTCATACTTCGCGCATAATCGTCTTTTCAGACAGTCGGTGCCTGTATTCCCACGCATACTGGGGACAACTCGCACAACTGTGTGCGCATGCGTCGTTCTTACGTGGTTGTTGAGCTGCGGTGTGATCAAGCGTTCGGTGAAAACTACCGAAAACTACGTAAAGTAAATTTTTCGTCAGGAATATAAAACTTTGATTAAAGCCAACCATGTCCTCTTTTAAGCAGTTGAAAGCGATAGCAGCATGTCGTCGCAGTTTCCAAAAAAGGCGACCTATTTTAAAAATGCAGTACAGTCGCTACTACATTCCAACCACGAAGCCAAAGGGGCTGTAAGGGTCAGACTATTCAGGCTGGACGATGCCACTGGTCGTCGGGTTTTATCGGGGAACTCCCATTTCCCCCACACTTGCATTCCGGCGCAGCTACATAGCGTACTTCNACTGGTCGTCGGGTTTTATCGGGGAACTCCCATTTCCCCCACACTTGCATTCCGGCGCAGCTACATAGCGTACTTCACCCTCGTCGACTCCTAAGACCTCGAGGTTAAGAGCCAAAGATGCCCAAAAACATTTCGATGCCACTGACGCTCTTGTGCAAAGGAATAACCAAATTTACACTTAAAAAAGCCAGGGCAGCAATAAACTAGCCTTATGGCATCATATAATTCAGTCGCTTAATTAAGTTCCGATGGTCGCCATTTAAATTCAATGAACCTCCAAATATAATACACTAATTTACAAAAAAAAATCACTCTGAAGGTACCATCGCAGGGGTACGTGAGAGTACAGGCACAGGACATGGTAATATGTATACAGAAAGCATCGAAATATTGTACCACACCAAGCATATATTGCAGGATGCACTTAGTATGGTGTTGGACCACCCGGCGGTGATGCAGTCGAGCATGGAGGCATACAGACGTCGGATGTTCTCCTGAGGAAGATCCTGCCACAGCTGGAGCAATTGACCCAGCAAATCCGCCCTAGTTGCCGCTGGCCGAAGTTGCCGTTCTATCTGGTCCCAAACGTTCTCGATGGGCGAGAGGTCTGGGGACCTTGCTGGCCAAGGAATCATGCTGACATTACGAAGGCAGGGCAGAGATACCCGTACTGTGTGAGACCGGCAATTATCCTACTGAAAAATGGCGTTAAACTGCACCTATAAGGGGACCGCACATGGTCGCAGAATTTCCTGAATGTATTGCCGCGCCGTCAGGGTTCCCTAAATCACCACAAGTGGGAAGCGGGAATCGTAGGAAACGGCACCCCTCACCATTAGACCTCTCGTTGGGTTGGTGTGCCGTTCTACAATGAAGCGTGGATCACGGCGCTGGCCAGGACGACTCCAGACTCGAATTCGGCGGTCTGTATCTAGACAGAGGCGTGATTCGTCGATGAACACCACTCGTCGCCAATCCGCAAGCTGCCATGCAGTCTGTTCCCAGCAGAAGGTCACACGTTCTCCGCGATGTTCAGGTCGTAAATGTAGACGTCGTAAGGGACACCGCGACGACTGATCCTGCTCTTCTAGCCGCCCGGATATGTTACTGGTGGACACAGGCGTATTCCCAACTGCCGTGGCTACTCCCTGGACGATGCGCAGCGACGCCCGTGGAGTGCTTACAGCCTGTTGCATGATGGAACTATCCTCCCTTTTGATGGTTCGCCGGGGTCGACCCGAGCCTTCTCAACGCGCGTGTGTGCCCTCCTGTTTCCACTGCATCCAACACAGACCCGCAGTGTTGGCAGAATGGTTCAAGTGGCGAGCAATGCGCCAAAGCGTCCAACCTGCCCATCGGAGGCTGACGATGCGGCCTCTCAAATTCTTCCAGCTGAGAAAAGGCCTCTGGGCTGCGCCGCCGGGTCATGCTGCGTGTTCGCTGAACTTGGTTCTGTGGCTCACACTGCTAATGATGCCTTATTCGGTGTCTTGCAGCTATGAATGATGGAGGGACATTTAAGCTCTCTAGAGGCACATCCCCGCAAGCGTACCACATTAAATCAAATGGGACACATACATGTCGGGCTACGGCCGATACTGTGTGGCAACCTTAGTTGTACCCGCGCGATTCGTTCATGGTGATCAATTGTCTTGCAAATGAGTGTACTTGATGTAATTAATCGAGTATCGCTCTTTACCCCCTTCAATTGGTAACTATACTCTGTGTAATCTTCATGACAGCATTCGAGATTCTTACACCCTTAAACACTACTTAATCCTGGTAATCAGTACTTTTGCCAAATTCAGAATATAGAGACCGACTGCTTGCTAACCCTTAATAGCTTCGTAAATATTTCACTTGATTGAAATCAAACTCAACAAGTTCGGAACGAGATCACCGTAAAAAGAGAATTCGTTGGACCGACCTCACGCCTTTCGGACTTATGTTCATATAACGTTTTTTCTTCCTCTGGACGTGAGAATTATTTCCCGGAATTATTGCCATTTATTTTTGCGACATTCTATATACGTGCAAAACCACATGTACAAACGTACCAAACGCACAATAACAAGGAGAGGAAATAAAGGTTGGGGGACAAGGGAAGATAACATTTCAATGGAAATGGGTCACAGAAAGTTTGAGACTTTTCCTCCGGGAAACAAGAAGTCGGTGCCTGTGAGTGACGTGTACGCCAATAAAGTACACGTAGTTGTGGTTCAATGCCCGGTCGGTTCACTCCGGATTTTCGCAAGTGGGAATCGTGCCGGACGATGCCGCTGGTAGGCGGGTTTTCTCGGGTATCTCCCGTTTCCCCCACCCTTTCATTCCAGCGTTGCTCCATACTCACCTCACTTCAACCTCATCGGCTCTCAAGACCTCGATGTTAAGAACCGCCCAAATCTCTTCACTTACTCACTCACTCACGCAATCGTGATTTCAGATGACGAGCAACAAGGAGACGAAGAACTGGGTGGTACTGAGGACAGCCCTGGAGGAGGTGCTGGACCCAGAGGGCGAGACGCACAGGCAGCTGCAGTGCACGGAGCACTGCGACGACGAGCCGCTGTGGCACATCGGCCTGGCGGGCTACGAGCAGCTGGTGGCGGGGTCTCCGCGTGCGACCGCGACCGCCGCTCCTTGCTGCAGCGGGGGACGCGCGCCTGGTGGAGGCGCTGCTGGACCACGGCGGGCTTCATCGACAAGACGCCCATCATGTACGCCGCGGAGGCGGGCAGTCTCGGGGCGGTGAGGCTGCTGAGGGAGCGAGGGGCAGACGTGGACAGCCTGTACTCTGACGGCGACACGAGCCTCCACTACGCCGCTGGGCAAGGCTACCTGGACGTAGTGAGTTTCCTGGTGGGGCTGGGGCCAACACCACTGTTAGTAACAAGGCCAACCTCACTCCTTACGATCATGCTACAAGAAAGGGGAAGACAGTGGTGTTGCAGTACCTGTCCCAGTTTCCTCATTAGTCCCTCATCATCAGCTGTCACAAGAAGTGCTGGTCTCTGCCATCTTGGATTAACAGTTATTTCCCCAAATCATTCTAGTATAGGTTATTCACGGTAAACCAAGCACTTTTGAAAGCCCTGCTGAAGATCTACTTGCGTGCATGTTGTGTATTCTTCTGCCTAATGTAAAATTAACACTGTCATGGACTCATCACTTTACTCGTGCATCGGTCAAGTGAAACTGTGAAATANTCTGCCTAATGTAAAATTAACACTGTCATGGACTCATCACTTTACTCGTGCATCGGTCAAGTGAAACTGTGAAATTATTATTATTATTAAAGTAAATATTTTTACAAATCTGCTAATTCATACCCTTGGATGCATTATAAAAACAGAAAGAAAAATAAATCATTGAGTTTTTGCAAATGTTAACAAACACTTTTGATTTGACTAAGTCATGCAACTACTTTACCTCCATCGTTACCAACATTACTAGGCGCATGCCACTCAGCCCGCCCGTTAAATTATATGCAGCAGGTAGGAGCAGTGTCATTTTTTATAAGGTTGATTTCAAAAGTGCTCACTTTGTTGCAAACAGCCTTTACAAATTTTACTTTCATTTTTTGTGGGCGCAGGGTGTAGATGAGCACACTTCCTGAAGTAGCGCTGTTTGATTGCTCTTAATAACACCACCTCTGCAATCGCTCACAAAAAATGTTATTTACTTCTTGAGAAAATGGATCTATACCAATTCCAAATGTATGGAAAGCTTATTATCTGTGCTCTTTTGTTACAAACATTTCTGTGCATATACATTCTGAAATATAATGTGTGGCAGAAAATTGATGAATCCAGGATGCAATTAATTCCCCTTACTGAAAGCAGTTGTCAGCCACAAAACTTACTTCTTCAAATAATTTATACATAAACATTGGGCATTGTGAATGTGGCCCTGTCACATGGCAACTCGCCCCCGATTGTTAAATTTCTTAAACTATGCCTGTTTTTTCCTGACGGAACAGCTATAGATGATGAATGTGCCCATTTGCTTTTGAGTAACTTTCAACTGCTGTTATTCTATTGATTTCCATAGCCATTCTCAGGCCTTTTGTTTTTGTCTGATCGGACTACATCTTGGCATGACAAAGTGGAGTTTTGNTGATCGGACTACATCTTGGCATGACAAAGTGGAGTTTTGCTGACTAATCTTCTAGTCTCCTTACACCGCACGAGAATAAAAGTATGGCTCACTATAACATTTTCATAGTTCAGATGTATTTCTAGGGTCAGCGGAACTTCTGCTGATGTCAGTAACCAAAATGTGCAACTAGAAATACAAAACAAAAGAGACTTTCTGTGCTTTTGCCACGGCAGATGCTCAACTGTGTACTTGACTTATTGTCAAATACAACAATATAAATTTTTGACTTATGTGCTTTTTCCCACCAACCCTGTCATTCATCCATGCTTTACCACTGTGATCCTTCATGAGCTCTAAATTCCCATAGAATACACGAGATATATACTACACATTTCATTTTTATGTTGTACGATGAATGTAAACATCAGAACACCAATATGAGGTATGTACTTGGAGATATAGCTCAGACCACCTACAATACACCCCAGCTACTAATTGGCACAAATTCTTCCTTGATGGATGGAAGCTGTGATAGCGAAAAGCATACTTGCATCATCCTCACACCATACCAGATCCTGGTGATACATTGCTGCAGGATGTCACGTGATAAATGGGCTTCTGTACCTCTACTAGCTTTTGTTTACACATTTAAAGCTAAAACTCTTCTGTTATCCTCAACGAGAACTATTTCTAGATACTCCCTGTAGGAAAAGTTGCCTGTCTTTTAGTGACTCAGATGGTGGCCAGGGAAAAAATATTACTGAAATAGGATTTCTAATAAAATAATATATTTTTTATTTATGCTACAAATCAAATTTAAGTTAATAGTACACAGAAAATTTGCAGAAGTATAATGTTGATGCAACTATCAACAACTTGCAACTTAAGCACATTTGATATACCAAAAAATTTATTTTCCTGGTGTGTCAAAGATCCTCCGCCTCTAAAAAATATAAGCAGTAGGCACCAATGGCTATAGAATCTGCATACTAGCAGTTGTTCCATACAGATTTTATTATGGACTTGTACCATCCAACATGTTCAACAGTTAATTTTGTCAAATAGGCTTGAGCTGTAAAGTTATGTTTATTGTTTCAAATTCATGAAATGAATTTATTTACATATAGATTTGTGTGGGTTGACTCTTATCAATTTAGTTTATGGTATTAATGTATTAAATAAGTAAATTCTTTACTCAACTGTGTTAATATTCTGCTTAAGTTATGTAGATGTTCTTGTACCCTGATATCCATTTTTTACAATTGTATTTGAGACCGTAAGTGTAATGAAAGCAATGTGATTTTATTACTGACAAATTCATATAAGTATGTAACAATGTAAAAATATGCAAATAGAATCAACAGATCAATTATTTGAACGTGACCTCTATTCGTGAAACTAAAAACGAACAATACCTCTGTGTCTGATTAACATACTTTTGTTTTAATTTCACTATCAACATTTAGTTGACAACAAAGACATGACTGCAAATATGATAAAGCAACATATTTTGTGGAAATAAAGAATATACAAACTTGAACAATGCATAAATCCATATTAGGCACATAAAAAAAAAAAGTTAACAATTTTATTACTTTTCTGTGAGCATGGCTGATGAAGTTGCTGAAGCTATAGTATGGGATGAGCCTTCCCTCCTGTACTTCGTAGAATCTGAAGATGAAATTGTTGTAGAAGAAGAACCTCAGACAGACATAACAATCTCCATTGGGTCAGAATTATATCGTTTTACAAAACTAGACAGTTCACTGCAGTTCACAGCTCTGCCTGAAAGGCTTCAGTTCTTCTACCATTACATCACTGAAGCTTGCTGGTGTGGAAGTCTGATTGTTTTTTTCCAAACTTCAGCCGAGTCTCCATTCATACTACTCTTCCTTCTGAAACTTCTGACACAGCAAAGCCTTTCAGAGCTCAGAACATCATCAGAGGACAACGGCATCTCACAAAAGAATTTCAACGCCCTCATTGTATATGCAGGAAGGTTTTTTAGTGCACGCGGGAATTACTACAAAACTCACAAGTTTTCTCCTTGTCTGTCTCAAAATGCATTATTCACTATCATGGAATCCAGCCTCATATGGGGCAGTGAAAGCGATCTCATGCTGAAGTTGTGGAAACACATTGTGATTCCCATGTACTCAGAAACTTCAGACACCTCTACACATTTACAAGGTCCAGGCGAGAGCGAAGATGCCAGAGTCGTGAGGGAATACCTTGTCAGTAAAAATATTCCCTTTTGGAATGTGCATTACACCAAGTTCTTGACCCGTCAAGGCACCATGTACGACATCAAAATTGCTTCAATTGATGAAGATGAGGAGACAGAATACGTTCTAGGCCCTGAAATGTGTCACTTCAAAGTCACCAAAGGTCATTACTCTTTCATCCTGAGAGAAGTGGTAAAGAGCCTACTGACTGCAAATTTGTACACAACTGATGATTTGGAAAGGCAGATAATCGACTATTATACAACATCTTTCCAAACAGGTGCCATAGCTGATCACAAACAAGGGTCACATTTGTGGATGAACACAGAGAGCCCATATGCGGATTGGTACTTGGGATTTATTGAAATACTCCAGAATCCAGCTCATGGTTTTACTGAGTTTCAAGGTTTTGTCGGATTACAGAATCTTGATTTGTACCACTTTTACAAAAATTTTTTGGCATCTGCAGGAAAATTGATTCACCTCCTTCCTTGGGACAAAGAATACAAGAAGGAAAAGTTTATTACTCCGCAACTGAACATAGTCCATCTTCTAATTTTTTGTGGTCGTACAATCCCANATACAAGAAGGAAAAGTTTATTACTCCGCAACTGAACATAGTCCATCTTCTAATTTTTTGTGGTCGTACAATCCCAAACTTAAAAAATGTTCCACTGTACGATGAGATTCGCAAAATTGCAGGGTTTAAAAACTTTATTTTTTTTAACTTGATCTTTGACAATAATATCGACGTTGAAGAATCGTTTCTCCAAGCCAAAGATGTTGATATTTTACGGAACCACATAAACACAGCATGCAAGTTGCAGCTCGGCTTGAAACTTGTGTTAGGTTATGGCAGCAGCGGCAAGTTGTTTCGAAGGGAAGGAAAACTATTCAATTTTCCAGTTAGAAGAATGANGTGTTAGGTTATGGCAGCAGCGGCAAGTTGTTTCGAAGGGAAGGAAAACTATTCAATTTTCCAGTTAGAAGAATGAGGCATCCGATACTAAATGACAAAATACGGACATGGTATGAAGAAGGCGAAACATTCTCCACCAAATTTGGTGAACTGAGCAGAACTTTTGAAGAATGTAGAGCAATTTGTGTTGCAATGTATCTTTCTACATTCTCTGAAGTGGTTAGCCTCTTTGAGATTCCTGAAGAACAGCTTGAAGATGTCATCTATACCACTTGGCTTTGGCAAATTTATGTGTTTGCCATTGAATCTTTGCGTGGATATGATTCTCGGAACAAGCAGTGGTTTGATGCAAATGCTCAAGCTGGTTTTGTAATCCTTAGGATGTTGTTGGAAGAAAAAGAACGCGTGGTACACATCAGTGAACCAGAGTATGGTAAGAAAATTGTCATTCATGTAGACAGAACAAAAATACTTACAGCTGGTAGAAGGGTATTAGGTGATTTCATGACAAAGCTCCACATATTTAAATGCACTGCAGATGTAGTCTCAGCGAAAAAATTATATAATTACTATTCAGCTGTTCCAGAGGAAGGGCGTTATCCTTTGGGTAGATGGAAAATGCTCACAGCTGCTAATCGTCCTATGCCAATAAGACTATACGTGCAGTGCAATACCTTGCATGTCCTACATGATACCTCTCAATGGGATGGGCAAGAGGGACCATACACTTCCACTGTGGGTGGCAACTCTGCAACTACAAGAGGTGCCACACCAAGCGTACTGGCAACACCACAGAAACAACCAACAGCCCCTGAAAGAGCTACCCACAGTAACCCAAAGAAAACCAAGAGAACAAGCGGCTTGGAAAGTAATGCAGGGGATAACTTACCGCATACTTCCAGAAATACAAATCCTAATTCTGAGATACTGAATGACAGATCTAGACACACTGACTTAATGAACGTAAGCACCAGCAAAAATGGTTCGAATCCTACATCACAAAACAAACCTTGGAAGCCCGACTCTCAAAGTTTTCAAAACGATGTAACTGACAATCCAAAAGTAAAAAATATGAACGGCCTCACTGCAAAGGAAAACCTCGGGAAAGCAAGGAATAATAACACTGAGAGGAAAGATCAAAGTAATGCTGATGAGAGAGAAAACAGTGTGAATAATCAGAATATTTCTCAGAAATCTGAAGAGAATATTGGTGATGAATCTGAAAATGGAACAGCAGCAAACAGAGGACCGAGTACAATGCCAAGTAAAATCAATAATGTACCACGGGTCACCTCAGACATTGGACATGATGGGAAGAATATCCCACAAAAATCTGAAGAGATTANATCAATAATGTACCACGGGTCACCTCAGACATTGGACATGATGGGAAGAATATCCCACAAAAATCTGAAGAGATTACAGGTAGGGCAACTGAAAATGGAACAGCAACAAACGGAGAGTCAAACATAACTACAAGTCGGGTTAACAATATCAGCACTTCAGACTTGGGAGATGAAAGTGAGAATATTGAAAGAGCACCCACTTCAGCCTCTATGACGTCACTGGCAGCAAGCAGTGACCGCTTCTACCAGTTAGTCAGGAAGGCGACGGAGATGACCGTGGACGTGATGCCAGAGGATGATGAGGCACTCATGAGCAGCTTCTACGAGCGGCCGTACCACCCTCTCCTGCCCCCGGCCAGCGCCACCGACCTCCGTGCAGGCAGAGGTGTTGCACTGGAGCTCATGGAGAAGGTCCTCAAGTACGGCGATGATGTCGTCGGGAGCAGGTTCCAGATTCTCGTCCAGATGGACAGTGATGATTCCAAAGAATCTCTATCAGATCACGATGCTGGCGACATAACATCCGAGCCATCAACACCGTCTACAGAGTCAGAAATAGACTTTAGGAAACCAGCATATCCTATGACAGATGGTTTGCCTGAAGGTATCAATGTGAAAGTTTATCCACTAACACCTGAAGGACTAGTAGAATCCTTTCTTGACAAGTGTCCACCAGACATAATAACAGCCCTCACACAACACTGTCTGAAGATTATTGACAAGTCCTACATAAAGGTGGCAGCAACAACTGTTGCAGAAAGGGGTGGCGAAAGTGAAAAATACATTACATCTACCAGTTTTGCATGAATAGATAACCTAAACTGTAAACTTCACTGTAGCATTATTTAAATAACTTAACTACACTTGTACTCGTATGTACCCCCCTCCTTCAATTTTTAATTTATTGCTAATCAATATAATTTACAAATTTCCACTTATGCCAAAATGTGATGATAGTGAACCGGTAAAAATATGAAGGGTTTAAGTTTCCTACGTAGATTCCCAGTATTATATCCGTTAAGAAGTCTGAAATACAGATTATCAGAATAACCTTATGATCATCTCAAGAAATGTACTTTAGTTTGCATTACCACAAGACATTGTATAACAAAATTTATTCGCGTTAGCTCAAAATATTTAACCATTTTAAGTAAAATGAGTCAACCTGTAGCATCCAGTATATGAGAGTTTTTAGTTTATTTTTTACAAGATATGCACATCACTCCAAATTTATTCCGGAATTAGCATAATGATGTTTCACACGCGAGTGCTACTGTTTTAATATTATTACATTGCACTGAATTTTATGAAAACAGCTGGTAACTCAAAATTACATTGCACTGAATTTTATGAAGACGGCTGGTAACTCAAAATTACATTGCCAACCTTTTCAAACAATGTGGTAGTTTAATTTCATAGTATGTAGTTTTAGGTAACTTAGTACAGCTGTGCTCAAAGAGCTCAAACTTCATTTACAATACTTATCTTCAGTATTTTTTTTTTAATAATTAAATAGTTCAATGGCTGTAGTAGTAGCCTGATAATTTATTACAAACTGAAATCTATATTTGGACCCAGTNAATAATTAAATAGTTCAATGGCTGTAGTAGTAGCCTGATAATTTATTACAAACTGAAATCTATATTTGGACCCAGTGCCTTTAACTACTAACCCAATGAGGCAACTATACCAATGTCGTGAGCAATCCAGGGGTTACAAATCAGTTTCACCAGCTTGACTTCAAATTCTAAATCATGTAACAACATTATTGAATTTCCGGCGCTGCAATAGAAAGAAAACGAACACCACATGCATAATTATTTTCACTCGGCAGCTGTCATTTTCTCTTTTTTAGGCCTTTACCCTCATTACTCGGTTACTGTTTGGATGGAAAACACCCTCATTAAACATTGGCGTTCATCCCCTCTCTCTTCCTGGCACCAATCAAAATTGTTTTTCTCTGTGCTTCTGTGTTATGCCAAATTAATTTCCTGTCGAGTCTGGAACGTGGTAGTTGCAGTGTGTCACATCAATTTCCGTGGTACTTATTACTCCAGTGTTTGTTTTCGAAGTGTAAAGCACAGTAATTACACGTGTTTCTGTTGTCTATTGGTCAGAAACAAATGTGCATTTGATTTTCCTGACAAATATTTAAAAAAAACTGTAATTACAGCTCACAATTCTATTCTACATAACACAGGGTACTTAGAAAACTTAAGTTAGTTACATGTATATGTATATCAACATAGAAGTATTCCTTGAATATTTGAAGTATTTCTTTTCAAGCTAAAATTCATATTTGTCTCAAATATGAATGCGAGACAAATATTTTTGCATAGTTTCGCATGCCATTTCTTTTTGCCTAGAACATCCATATAGCAAACATTTTGTCTTTGAACCTCTAATTTTTTTTAAAAATAATAACACAAAACTGAAATCAGTGTTTACCTATAGGTAGGCTTGTACATACACGTGTTTGTGTGTATATTCATGCATGCATTGTGTCTTTGCACATATGTAGGCCTACTTCTGAAGGATGGTTGCACTTGGTTAGTATCTTACTAAAAAATGCTCATAGGTGAATTGGTCAATACACACATCTTCTTTTGAACATGGCACCTAAACAAATACACACTTCATATTTCTGCAGACAACGGCCCAGTATATAAAAAACAAACTGTTAAACATGTTTCTNCCTAAACAAATACACACTTCATATTTCTGCAGACAACGGCCCAGTATATAAAAAACAAACTGTTAAACATGTTTCTACTAGGCACACTATTCTAGCATATCTTTAAAGGGAAGTATATATGAATAATTTAAAACGTGGTTGAAATTAAAGTAACTCATTAATGAGCATTTATATATTAAAACAGTTGTTTGTTCTTGTGTTGTTTGTTCTTGTGTGTATGAATGCTGTATAAGCAGATCGCATGTAATAGTATAAGCAGATCGCATGTTAACATNGTTGTTTGTTCTTGTGTGTATGAATGCTGTATAAGCAGATCGCATGTAATAGTATAAGCAGATCGCATGTTAACATGTACATCACAAAATTGCAGTTTGTGTGAATAAGCATCTGACACCTGCTAGATGCTCCCACTTTGATGACTGTCTAATGCCCAACAGCAAACAAGGTACACAGAAAATGGAGTTATGAAGTCCCCGTCAGCCACTTAACGAAAACATGCTGGAAAACCTGGAGATTGAATGTTTGGCAGTCACATGTCAGTCAGAAGCTCACCTGTGTGAGAACAGCCAGGTGTGTGTGTGTGTGCGTAGAGGAACCACCTCCCAGACCACTAACGTGTTTACCTGCTGTGACGAGGACTGCCACTGTTTGTCCCGTCCCCTATTCAGCTTCACCAAGAGTAAACAAACACCGGTCCTCTCTACCTCGGCACCTCACCCCACCCTCCTGCACTTGACGTACTGTCCCAGTTGACAAGAAATAACACACTTCATAACTCCTTAAAATAATTTGAGTATGCTTGTCCACGAGACAGCAAATGTAAGGTGATGCTAGTGTCAAACATTGTACCCAGCGACAGCTATCAATGCTTCTCTTATGAAATATTTCACAAGCTGTGTCTCCAGAATGCAGATGTAATGCAACAACATTAATGCAGGTAAGTAATATATACAGGCTTTATTAAATACAGTATTTCTACTTGCGTAGGGCTACTTACTGATAGAGAACAGCAAACTTCTCATTCTTTGTAGAACAACTTCATTTCCAACCAAATGTGTTTATTTTTGAATTGGATTAGTTTTTCCACACGTCCTGGACGCCTTTAAGCCAATAATTAACTGCTGCGAAAAAAAAAAAAGGACAGAATCCCTTTACCTACCTTCTCTGGAGTAGAACTGAAGCTACAATCAAATATTTAACAATTAGGGGGGGGGGGGTGAGTCCAGGGCAGTTGCAACAAAAGGACCATTACATACTGCTCAATAAACTAGCATCAAACATTCATACTTTCCTATGGTAAAGGTTGGATGTAGTAAGAGGGTGGCCTCCCTTGTTAAAGTTCATTACAGTGGGAGGCATTAATGCGAGTTTGCTCTTCAGTTGAAGATCCCAATAATATAAAACAATGTTTGGAAAACTGTAATTTAATTTCGTTTAAGATATTTTACAAAAAATACAAGTTAAAAAGTCTATTTTCAAGGGCTTATATCTCGCTTGATATTCAGTTTCGTTAGAAAGTGTCCCATATATTTGCCACTTGGTTTTGCACAAGGAATCCACCTCATGAAGTTTGTCTGTCAAATTAAGCCCATCCTGCACATTTTGCAACACTGTAAAACATTTTGCTGAAATTTGCTTATTAAATTTTTTTTTAAATATAAAATTATATTTCCATTCTGGTTGCTTCAGAGAGTAAATTTTGCAAGAAAACCTCTAAGTAAGGCAACCACTCATGGTAATTATNATTTCCATTCTGGTTGCTTCAGAGAGTAAATTTTGCAAGAAAACCTCTAAGTAAGGCAACCACTCATGGTAATTACTACAGTGGTTATGTAAACATATACTAGTAATGTTTAAAAATTTTTAATATTATTTTAACATTAATAAAATTATTATTTTTACATACAACTATAATAATGGAAATAAGCTAACTTTTATTTGAAAATACTCTCATTCATTTTTGATGTTAAAATAAATAAATTCTAGCAAAATATTTAACACTGTTACAAAACAGATGCTTTTTCTTTTATATGCAACATAAAAAGTACTTTTCTGACAATGTTGGTAGTGTGTGTACTATTTCGTAATGAGTTCTACATGTACAGTCAGGTGCAGAGCTTCATTGCACTGTCCTACTGTAAAGGCCATTTCACACTATCAAATATTTATGGAGTTCAATCATTTGAACTAAAAAATAACTTAATTCGTCTTTCAATGAATTGCATTCAATAAGCTTTAGAGTCTCCACATGAAAATTTATTACAAACTTTTAATGAAACCAGTTAAAAAGATACCNATTTCCATTCTGGTTGCTTCAGAGAGTAAATTTTGCAAGAAAACCTCTAAGTAAGGCAACCACTCATGGTAATTATTACAGTGGTTATGTAAACATATACTAGTAATGTTTAAAAAATTTTAATATTATTTTAACATTAATAAAATTATTATTTTTACATACAACTATAATAATGGAAATAAGCTAACTTTTATTTGAAAATACTCTCATTCATTTTTGATGTTAAAATAAATAAATTCTAGCAAAATATTTAACACTGTTACAAAACAGATGCTTTTTCTTTTATATGCAACATAAAAAGTACTTTTCTGACAATGTTGGTAGTGTGTGTACTATTTNTTGGTAGTGTGTTATTTCGTAATGAGTTCTACATGTTGTACAGTCAGGTGCAGAGCTTCATTGCACTGTGCTACTGTAAAGGCCATTTCACACTATCAAATATTTATGGAATTGAATCATTTGAACTAAAAAATAACTTAATTTGTCTTTCAATGAATTTGCATTCAATAAGCTTTAGAGTCTCCACATGAAAATTTATTACAAACTTTTAATGAAACCAGTTAAAAAGATACCNTTGCATTCAATAAGCTTTAGAGTCTCCACATGAAAATTTATTACAAACTTTTAATGAAACCAGTTAAAAAGATACCAAAATAAATTTTTCCAAGACTAGTGCATGACATGAAAATAATTAGTTAAACCCAAACAAATTTCAATTATTTTATTGTACATTTTATTTTTTTTAAATTTGCATTCCTATTTTGTAAAAACTTTAAATGTGTGTATACAGCTCTATTGTTACGAGATGACGTCTATTAATACTGCCGTAAATGCTGTGGCAGGCGATGGAAAATTTTAATTGAAGAAAATATAGAACATGCTCTAAACTAAAATCTTGAAGGGAAACAAAACATTCAAGAGATTGAAACAGAAAATGGCCACGATTATGACGTTTCTATGACGTCATATAGCATTCAACTAGTTGAATTCAATAAAAATCAAAGGTAATTTTAAGAAAAATGTTTTCATGTTAAAGGCCCTTAACTTCTGTACCCTGGTGTCCAGAACCAACGAGCACAAACAACATCAACTACTGCAAAGTAAATTACAGTCGCACATGCTGCGACTAACATGATACAACGTGCAACTACAGCATTTGCCACTCCATCTACATCTACAAAAGCCACTGAATAAAATAAAATATTTTGAAAAATGAGAACAAAATTACTTCTATTTTTTCTCTGTTCACTACTTTCTTGATACCAAATTTTCTCAACTGAAATGCTAAAATTCTTGTTTTAATAAAATTTATCTATTCCTATGCCAGCTAACAGTCGGTCACTTAGGGATTTTCTATATTAATTTTGATTTTGTTTCACAAGTTTTGTCTCATTTGTTTCACAACTGAGATCCGCTAAGTATAAACAACTCGTATCCGACAAAATAAACCAAAATGTTAAACATAAATAATGAACAGCAAAAATTGATTATGCCAAACTGTCATTTTTAAACTATACGACAATAACGCTTGATAAAGTTTTCAGGGATGCGCACGTCATTGTTTCCCCANCAATAACGCTTGATAAAGTTTTCAGGGATGCGCACGTCATTGTTTCCCCATCTCCTACCACGGCAAACAGGGGCGAGAAGGCACGACATAAACCAAGGCGACGATGAATTTCTCCATTTTGAAACAAAGTTTGCTAGCGACAGAAACTCCTTCTTCCGAGCAGCGAGCACTGTTGCCAAAGCAGCGCAGTATTTCGCTCTGCTGCCCGTGTACGGCATCACCGGAGCAAACGCGTCTGCCCTCAGGTGAGCCTGCGTTGTGGACAATGCATTCCAGCAGAACGTGAGAACATTTTCATTTCTTGCATGGCATAATTCGATACCTTAGAACGAAAACCTTGTCTCTCACAACCTTAGCAAAAATGACTTTTTGATACTGTTGTTTGGGAAACATTGTAATTCACATTTTACAGTCCTGTAAAATGTGAGAAATAAGGTTTTCCAATCAGCAGTATTAAAAATAATTTTTGCCAAGAATGTGAGAGAAGAGGTTTACATTCTAAGCCATTGAATTATGCACATAGACAAAAACACAATTTTTTCACCTACCATGTACATATATAACATACAAAATGATGTTTGAATGATGTTTGGCACACCGACATGTTCATGTTGTCTCATCTTCTAAATCATGCCAAGCGAGATGGTGCAGTGGTAAACCTTCGGACTCGCATTCAGGCAGACCTGGGTTCAAATCCCAGGTCCAGCCATCACTATTTCTGTTTTCCACGGTTTCCCGAAATTACTCCACATGAATGCTGGGATGGTTCCTTACTACAGGTCTTCGACAATTCCTTCCCCATTACTGCTTCTCTGAGCAACTTGTTCCACGTCTAATGACCTTGCTGTCAACGAGACATCAAGCCCTACCTACCTTCTAAAACATGTTACTTAAACTGTATCTAAAACAGAGTAATATTGTGCTTCAACTGACCTGTTCCTGTTGTAAAAGGATATAATAAATTTATAGTTACAGTCAATTCATCACATTCTCTGACCAAGTTTTAATTTTAAAAAAGTTTTAACTAGACAGAACAATTTTTATAATGTAAAGGCATAGGGGTTTCCGAGCTAAATGTAGACAAACTTCACATGTTAGATAAAACTGTGAGCCAATGTTCAGGATGTGCTCTGTTGATGAAAATCATTCTTCTTTAGTCTGTCGGTTCACAGTGTCTGTAAATGCCAAGACATCACTTCTGTGAAGAGGAGACCAGAGCATTGATAAGTTTACTGCCAACCCCACCAAAACAAAGTTTATAAGCACCAAGTCATTAATTAAGTGGTTCACAGCCCACTGTGATCAATGTCCTGTTACCTTTAAATTTTATATTCGCATTTGTGTAACTCAAACCCCACGATTCAACTAAATTTTAACATCTCCAGATTTAAGTGGCTTAGCGCACGGACCTTCTACAGCATCCTGATGGCCGTCAGCTACACAGTGGCCTTCTGCTTCTCCAGCAACAGATTCTTCTCTACACAATTCACATTCTCCAATATTGGTAAGCAAACAAAATAAACAATACCTAGCTCATAATAGCACCACATTAGCCCCATGTTTCGACAGACCTTGTAGCCGATACAGTGAAAGGGACAATCAATCACAGCTCCCGACACATACTTGCCAGCATAGCCAGACGCTTTGTCACGACGTTAAGCTGCCGTAGAGGCCAAGAATCATTTATTCTGGACACAAACGCTTACGTTCTAAACTGAAGTCAGAATGAGAGTACTGTTCTGCAGTTTCCAGCCACCAAACAGGTTTCACGTACAAACAAGGAATCTAATTTTGAACCTTCCTTTTTTNTAGCCAGACGCTTTGTCACGACGTTAAGCTGCCGTAGAGGCCAAGAATCATTTATTCTGGACACAAACGCTTACGTCCTAAACTGAAGTCAGAATGAGAGTACTGTTCTGCAGTTTCCAGCCACCAAACAGGTTTCACGTACAAACAAGCAATCTAATTTTGAACCTTCCTTTCTTTTTTTAATCCATCCATGTTCACACCATTTTTACCATGCCTTTGGTAATAATTCTTGCCCCAATTCCTACTTTATTCTTCACAACCCCCACTCAATCTATTTCTTCATCTTTGTTACTTAAATTTGAATTACTAAATAATTCCAGTTTGATGGCTTGTAACTTCTATTTTTACTATATTGTAAACTCTAAATAACAGTACCACTTAAAAAATAATAATAATAAGAGCAGAGTTTTTGGAATTGCCTGTCAAAACCATAACAGCACAGTTTTCAAGTTGTGTGAGAAGCTAAAGTAACAGATAAAACCAAAACAAATTTGAAAGGGATTGTAATCTCAATCTATTAGTACACACAGTTAAGAAATTTAATTTTTAAAAATGTTTTGCATTATAGGTTTGCCTTAGCTCTAAATTTTAATAAGTACGACAACTTTTCTTTTGGTGTGTGTATTCACAAATACACATATGTTCAAAAGCATGTTTTAGAGTAGCTAATGATGACATTTTTTATTTAAAGAATTTAATTATTGCACATGCACAATTTTGTGTTTGTGGAATATTGCAGAAAAAACATGCTTTTCAGACAATTAGTACAGTAATACCATGGCAATGAAAAATATTAATATTAACAGCATTTATAGAGTATTTGCAAATTAAACAATGGAAAAAACTTTAAAATTAATACTAATACTAGTTTTACTTTCTCCCGAAGACCCACACTACAACACTAGCCGAGTCGAGAGGTTTTGGAGTGGAAAGATTTGGGCAACTCTTAACATTGAGGTCTTGAGTTTATGAAGGTGAAGTGAGGTGAGTATGGAGCAGTGGCAAAATGCAAGGGCCAGAGAAATGGGAGTGCCCCAAGAAAACCCACTGGACAACTGCAATGTCCACCAGTTTCCCACATGCGAAAATCCACGTGACCCTACCAGTCTGCACACAAGTTCACTCCTAGGGTAGAAGTCGTCAAGCAGTTGTTATCCTTTTAATGCACCCTTGCCTCGTATGAGCCCAACCTCTTCAGAAGGTGTCTATATTTCCTATGTTCCTGTACAGCGCAGGTGATCTTCTTCTCGTACGCATGCGGGATAAACGTGATGTTCCTGAGTCTCGCAACCCGGTGGCCACACATCATCCGCCAGTGGGAGGTGGTCGAGCTGCAGATGAGAGGCTACGGCTACCCGCGCACCCTGTCTAGGAAAGTTTGGGCCATCACCGTAGCCATGATCACACTAGCTGCACGTGAGTCTGCCCACAGCTGCCGAGTGATTCCGGTTTCACACTGTGCCATGTTAAAACTTTTCTTAAATTGATGTTGCAAGGTTAAACTTACGTCTCAGTTTTCCATCAAGTGGCTGAGCAACCAAAGAAAAATTGACTGGAACCCCTGAATGTAGTGGGAACTACATAACTTCCTACAGAGGCTTTGCTCATAAATGCTGAGTCACTGGGACTTCACTTCAGTCTAGCTGAAATATAACTAGCACTAACAATGAGGTGAGGAAGGAGCATCGGTGGGATGTGCAAGGGCGGGGAAAATGGGGATGACTCAAGAAGACCTGCTGGTCAGCGGCAATGTCCACAACATTTCCCACATGTGAAAATCCAAGTGACCCCCTCACCCCTCTTAGAATCGAACCCAGTTCACCTTGGTGGGAGGAAAGTAGTCTCGTTACTACACCACTGTAACTGCATGTCACTCAGGTTGGTTTAAAGCATCACAGGTTTGGTCTCTTCGTCAAACTAAAAGTGTTGTGTAAGAGCATAAACACATGGAGCTAAGTGCACCAGAAGAGACCAGAAAACCATTCTGGCCGATGTGAAGAAAATGGGAGTACACTTTTCAAAACTGCCAGTATCATGCAACAGTCCACTTGCTCTGTCCTAATTCAGATTAGTTCCTCAAAAATACAAACCTTTCTTTTACAAGAACCACTCACCTTGAAGAGGAACATGGGAAAAATCTTTGAAGTGCTAAAGGGTTTGATACGAGACAATGTATTATATTACAATGTTAGTTTAACGAGGGTTAATACCAGTATGGCAAAGACAATAAAATGCAAGTTGTGATCTGAGTGCAGTTTTCAGCAGATTAAAGTCTATACCATTTTTTTCAACTGTGAGAAATGTAATAGGCATTGCTGATAGCCTAGTGGTTTTCTCTACGCACTCGTGCTTCCCTACTAGAGCTTTATGCTGCTGCTTTATGGGGTGTTCTTTGAAGTAGTGCCTTCAGGAGCAAAAGTTACATATGGGTCTTGACTGAAGTGTGTCGTCAATAATGTGGGTGCTAACCCCACTGTAAAAAGCACCCCTCAAAAGAGATAATTAATTACTCAATTCCTTGAGATAGGGGTGGGGGGAAAAGGACGGTAGCTCCTACTGTCACAAAGGAAAAAATAATTTAAAATTAAAAGCCTTGGGAATTGGGTAGTTTTAAACCTTAGATCTGTAGTTCTAAGGTTTAAAACTTATATGACTACAGAACTTAGAACCACAGTTCTGTGTTGTGAAATTAAAAGAAAAACCCAAGCCTTGTTCATCCTTGTAAAATGTCTCAAGTGCATGGATGTCCCACAGTGGAGCATGTGTTCGCCAACGTAAGCAAGGTGCAGCGTGGCCTACTGTGCTCGCATGGTGGCACAGACTGGCTGCGCGCCTACTTTGTCAACAACTACTACCACGTGTTCGCGTTCACCCGCTACTCCCTGTGGAAGGCCCTCCCCACTCTCTACGTCAATGTGGTCGCCACTTTCACCTGGACCTACGCCGACCTCTTCCTCATCGTCGTCAGCATATCCATCGCGGAACGTTTCCGCCGTATCGACCACTTCCTCTGCAGCGTCCGCGGCCAGGTGAGTGCAGCATACACACGCTTCCTTCAGAGGTGCACGACAGGCTTTTACGAGCATATTATTCACATATTTGGACAGTACACCAATCTCACGAGCTTTTGATAATACACGAATGAAGCGTTATTTAAAATCTAAGAAAAAAATGGGGCTTCAAAATTTTGATCCTTTGATTCACATCATTAATGGAAGTATTTGTACTATCAAAGAATTGAAAACCAAAGCTGAAAAATCACTATGATTTACTGTAAATGAAAGATAGTGTCCTGGTTCAAATTATCTCAGACCAGAACTGCAAATGCACACACGTGACTGTAAAAACACAAATATCATCTTTATTGTAAACCTTATTTTTTTTGTATGTAATAGAAGAGTTTGAGCTCGACTCGACCTGAAATTCTAGGCTCGCAGACCTCTATTTCTGGAGCAGGGCTCTGCCTGCTGAAAAGCCAGCTGAAGTGCCTGTCTGTGTACCCCTGTCTGTGTTTTACACTATGCACTGCCGGCCAACAGGACCTGTCGCAGAAGTTGTGGGGCAAAGTGCGGCGGGACTACAACAGAGTGGCCCAGCTCACTGCGCTACTCGATTCCTGCATCTCCAACATCGTGCTGCTCTCCTTTGGCAACAATATGTACTTCATCTGCCTGCAGCTCAACTACAGCCTCAGTCTCAGGTGCACAAGCAAGCTACTCAGTGACCAACTTCTCAGTCTCTCAACACTAAACAGCTCTTTTGCCACTAGAAATGTCACAACCAGGTAACACAAAATACTTTTCATTGATAAATAAATTAACATGCTGAACAACAAAGCGTAAATATACATATCACTGTCCGAACACACGTGCTGGCTATTTGCGAGTCAATATTGGGGACGTTTGTAGAAGATTATTTTAAGTCTATAGGTACAGACTGCTCCAAGAGTATATCCACAAGAATTTCTCTGATTGGGGAGGGGGTAAGGTTAACTTTAATTGAGAATGAATTTCAACAACTAATGGCTCAGCAAGAATTTTTGTGTAAAGGGTTAAAGTAAGACTGGGGATGATCTCCACTATTACTACTGGCTCACAAAATTAGATTCAATTAAATTTTCATTTTTATAACAGCCTGACAATTACATGTAAAGTAAGACTTGCCAGCACATTGAAAAAGTTTTACACAGTTTGCTTTTAGTAAGTGCCCTGACATTTAACACGGCTTTCAAAACCTTCACAAATAACAAAATTTATTACAAGAATGCATTTATAATTACCGAAGTGTGCAGCCAATTGTTTCAGAAGACTGCACTAGGTCTGTCTACATTTTTTTGCCGCAAATTATATGGAACAGGTACTATGGTCCAAATTTGCAGTCTCATTGTATTCCACGTAAACAGTAACACAAAGAATTTCCAGGAAGTTATCATGCTTGCAGAGATAATTGCAAACCCTGCTCGAAGTTCTGAAACGTTTATGTTTAATAGAATGTACAGTATGTTAAAAACCCATGATTGTATCAACACTGCATATACACCTTGGTTAAAATTGTGCATCCAAGATTACCAGCATCTACCCCAGAACAATCTACAAGCACACCAAACACTCCAAAAATACTAGCACATTTTCACTACATCATGACACTGCAACTGCTGGTTGTATTTAAATACTACAAACAAAGTACAGTACACATACACAGTAGTTAATTTTATGTTCAGTACGGTGATGCCGAGACAAAGACTCGTTGCAGAAACAGAGAACTTCCACACACAGTTTTCCACCTGCGGCAGGGTCAACATGGACAAGACAAGAGGAGGTTGGTGCTATTTTGAGACTGCCACCCTGGCCACGGGACAATCAAACCAAGCTGCAGAGTGGATAAGGTGAAGTAAGGAGGGAATGGGAGAACTCTATGAGAATCCTCAAAACACATTCATGTTTAACACTGTACCCTGTTCAGAATACNTAAGGAGGGAATGGGAGAACTCTATGAGAATCCTCAAAACACATTCATGTTTAACACTGTACCCTGTTCAGAATACCTATCATAAAAAAAATTTACGCCTGGTGAGATGTGAAATTAAAATGGAAGCTTCACTATTATCTTATTTCCACACACTAAAAAATCTTTAGATCAATATTCACGCTTGCTTTTAAAAAAAAAAACTCCAGTTATTTTTTTAACAGAGTTGGGTTATAAAATACTGTCCATGTATTATTATTTGCTACATTGAATTTCATTACAAAATTCTTATTTCATTATATGAGTAAAGGTCACAAGTAGTTCGCTAGACTAACAATAATATATAAACAGGGACAGAAGCAAAAGTACCCACAGTCTAGTACTTGTCAATAAGCACAAACACACAAAGGAAGACACATTTTTCAGAGTTTTGCGGTCACAACGTTTCACTGGCCAGGACGGCTTCATCGGGTGGTACGTTGCAAGGCATTTATTTAATTATTTTTGAGCAGAAACAGTACTTTTAATTTCAATGTCATGCTTCTGCTCCTCCATGTACGACAGTTGATTTAAGTTTTGATGATTGACTCAGTAGACACCAAAGTTGAACCTTTACGCAAGTGCCAAGATAAACATCCTGTCCAAACAATTTTTATACTGGAAAAAAATAATTTTCCTTATAGATCAAAGTAAAAATGTGGAGTGTCGCTTTATATACGACCATTAGTACTAGTGGAGATGAAGAGAGCTATAGAAGCAGCAGTAACACAATGCAAGGGTAGGGAAAACAGGATTACCCAGAGCAAATCCAACAGCTAGCGGCAACGTCCCCAATGTTTTCCTGGGAATCAAAGCTAGATCACAGTGGTGGGTAGCCAGTACTCTATAGTTACATAACCACCACAGCCCCATCTCAGTATGAGAGATGGCTCTCAACAGTTCTTAAATATATGCGACTACAGAATAAGCGCACAGAAGAGAGCTCAAAACAGTCGGATACAATAACTGGAAACTTGCAATACGAAAATGCTAACATTGCATACCATACAACTGAGAACGCGCATAACTTATCACATTAAGAAACTACAATCAAAAAACTACTTTCCAATAATTTTTTTTTGCAGTGGGTGGACACACGAGGCAGCCTACTTCTACTCGTCGCTGACTTTCATAGTCTTCAGAGCCTACACAGTGTTGTACTGTGCCGCCAGTGTTTACGAAGAGAGCAAGAAACCCAGAAAAGTACTGCNGTCTTCAGAGCCTACACAGTGTTGTACTGTGCCGCCAGTGTTTACGAAGAGAGCAAGAAACCCAGAAAAGTACTGCAGTCTGTTCCTTCGCGTAGCTACTGCCTCGAGGTACGCTCTCATCAAATGACAATACTCGTGACTTTCTACGACTGGCTTTATTTCGACAGGTAAAATTTGTAAACAGTGGCAGCAGAAAGTGTACATTGTGTATTTGGAACATTTGAATGTCCCGTGCTGTGTGGCACAGTGGGTTGGCAGCCTTGATGCTGCCTCTTTGTAGGGTGGCACCCTGTTTACAGCTGGAGGCAAGTCTGGCAACCAACATGGCGGTAAGGGGTTGTGTCTGCGGGCTCGCTCTTATTAAAACTCGTTTTCAATTATTCATGGACATAGCATCCGTTTTCGTTATGGACCACGACGCGAGCCTGCAACATTTTTTTCCGGAGGACCAGGAATGTTGAATGCTCACATTGTGGACTGCAACAAAAACAGATGCAACTTCCACGACTAGTTGAAAACGAGATTAAATAAGAGCAAGCCTGCAAACACAACTATAGTTCATTTCATATAAGAAGGCCACTTTCTGACAGTCAGTGAGTGGCAACTTAATATATTGAAAACAAA
>NQII01008814.1:4592-63405 GCA_002778355.1 Clitarchus hookeri
GTAAATCAATATGTAAGTTTGGTTATTTTAGCTTTGCTACAATAAAGGACAGCCAAATATTAACGAAAACAAAGGAAAAAAAACAATATTACTTAGTAACACTTTTAAATGAGCAAGTTTAATTTAAAGCAATTTTGTAATCGTGCACAGTATGTAGCACCGTGGTCACTGCTTGAGCTATTAAATTTGCTTCCAAAGGCATTACTTTGCACAACAGAAGAGCCTTATTTGTGGCTGGAGTGTTGTGTCTCTGTAAAACATTTTATTATATCGCCAATCCCGTGTCATTGAATGTGCCTTTGCCAAGTTCAATAAAAAAAATTATCGCTCAAATTAATTTTTCGTATCGTGTATACAACGAGTTAGAGACACGTCTAACATTCCGGCAATTCGCTACCAACAAGCCACAACTTGCTCGGAAAAACCAACAGGAACAAAGCGAAATAGCATCTGCAAACACTTTCTTTTTCACCGAACCGAGCAGTAAACCCCTCATCGTAGTCTAATATTCATTAAGGAACAATAAAAAAAAAGGAACTTTTTGTTTGGAAAAACAGCGGATGGAAAATTGGAGCTCTCTGGTCCGATTACGGTGGCCTGTTTCAATAAAGACCTCGTCTGGAATTGTTCTTAGGCGTAATGAGGACAAGAGATACGCCAGGGTAATTTTTTATACCGAAGAGGGATTACTCCTTCCCCCAAGAAAAAGAAAGAGAGAGAGAGAGAGAGAGTGAGTGAGAGGAACACGTGAACACTGTCTCCGAAAGTTCTGAGCCTCCATTACGCTTCCGCGGTAACAAGGAAATAGTTGATTTTTAATTAAAACAAGAAACGAGCAGTCTAGGAAGATACACTTGCTTGCCCGGCGAAGCGTTTTCGCGGGACGAATGCCGGGGGAGAGGAGGGAGGGAAATGAGATGAAAAAGAAGACCCGACCGAAAGACGAGGGAAACAAGCTTCGGAGAATGAATGCTCCAGGGAAGGAGGGAGACGTCTTGAGAAGGAAGGAGTTGCTCGAAGGGGGGTTGGGGGGGAGGCTGTATGGTAATGGCGCAGTGTAGCTGGCGCCGAGTCGAGCTCATCTCGTCGGCTGGAGTCAGGAGAAGTCCAAAGCATCGTTCGAAATCACTGTCTGGAGAAACATCGCCGAATGTTTTGGGGCGTACCCGGAGGCACTTCCCCGAGCGCTGATTGCGCGCCTCCGCCGTTAGTCGAATATAACACCACAGAGAGTGGCAAACGGTAGAGGGGAGGGGGCAATACCCTGTAAAGACGAACAAAACAAATGACTTAATTTTTATTTCGAACTCAGAATAATGCAATTGCCTGATATAACCAAAAATTACCAATTTCTGTAAAGACGTATTTTTATGTAGTTTCATAACAATATTTATAAAAGTTCGTATTCTTTACGTTTATGTCTGCTTACTGATAAACGCATTTCAAACAAGAGAAACTATAATTGTAATAAAATAAGCAGGCAGTTTTAAAATTCTTATACTTTTATTGTTTCGGGCATGAAGTAATAACAGGATTTTTAGTAAATGGGTTTATTTAGGATTGTGTATTGTTCTTGAAAGAGTGTAATGGTTTCTTTAAATCTTATAATAGTGTATGTTTATATTGGTTTTCACATAAACCTGTTTCTTTCTGCTTTAAGTGCATTTAAGTAAGGACTTACCCACAAAAGTAACACATTGGTATTTTTAAAAACTTCGTATTAGTGCTTGATAGACACATTAATCATTATTATTAAGCAAATTGCAATAATGGTATTTCTCATTTCGGCAGAGAAACATAACATAGCGAATGAAAAAAGTCAACAGTGTTTTCGAAGAAGCCTACTGTTAACGCGAAGGAATTCAAAACAAGTATTTGATTTCTTTAGTATTGGTCCTTGTGGAATCAAATTTCCTGGAAAAATTTAAATTATCGATTTTTCATGTATAAGCATAATAAGGAGAATGTGATCTCACGTGCTGTACATCTCCGGGTTGGTCCTTAATAGGGTTCTCTTTCGTGTTGACAAACTTCCCCGTCCGCCTCTAAATGACCTCGACCCCGTCGCACTTATAAACTGTATGTTATTTAAATTCCATTACAATGTCAGGGTTTTGTTGATAAGCCTCGTAGCGAAATAAACTCAGTTCGCTCGCTTAACAGGAAAGAATACAGACGGTAAACTGTGTTTATCAGTGCATTTTATAAAGTAGTATAGTAATATTTCGCTTGTAGGCCACCCTAAACGCTCTGGAAGAGAGCTTTATGTCTGATTAGTCTCTGTCTGCTGACGAAAAGAAGTTTACACCTTGGTTGGGGTTGTATTCTCGCAATGAGAGGTGAGTAATATTACTACCTGTTCCGTTCACAAGATAAGATCATTTCTTGGACAAGTGCGGCTTAACTACGCAATGAAAACTGTGGTTTAGTTTCTGTGATCTCACGTGTCCTGTTATTCATCAACACTCAATAACCGCGCGATAAATCCTCGGAAATAGTAGCTCAGCCACATCCCACGCGTTCCTTATACAGCACGATTTTCAGAGTGATCACTGTTTCTTATTTGGATTGCAGTTTCGGAACAGAATTTGAGACGAATTTGAAGTTATAATATGAAGATGTTTCATTTATTGGAAATTTTTTTAACAAATATTGCGCATCATAAAAACAAATAATCTAATACTACTACAAAGTAACTGACTATTCAAGACAATTGACTATATGTAAGTGCGCTTTGAATGATTTTTGTCATGGGGGTAAGTAATTAAATTAAAGGTGTTTGCGAGAATACGGAATTACAGACCTTTTTATCCACAGAAAATTCAGAGAATGTCATAAGGATACGAAACTTTAAACGATCACAGAAGTGCAAATGTTATTTATTTATAATTTTTTGACTAACAAATCAGTATTTACGTTTTGGGAACTGGCATCGCATCCCGTCTTCAGGGAGTCATAATTAAAGACTAAAAAACGGTTTTTTTTATAACGGCCTATATTCCTTAGGCAACCAATGAATGGCTGTGCATCTAAGATTCTGTATTATAAATTATTATGGCAATGCGGTCGTTGTTTTGCTATTATTTCATGGTGCAGGTTTGTTTCTGTGTTAATCAAAAGTATTCACACTATAATCAAATAAATACTTTTTTGATTGATCATTCATATTGCTTCAAATAATAACATGGTCTTTATTTTCCTAAAATTTGACGTGCTTCTATATTATAGAGCAACTGGAGATGCATTATCCTGGAGTGTTTCATGATTATCTCAAATATGTTCAGTGAGACAGAATTGTTGTGTTTTACCTTTTTCAGTGTTATTTTAATGGTATTTAATACCCGTGTAAAGACATCTGCCTGTTTATTCTGTATGCATATAAATACATTTACACGCAGTCTGATTGACAAGTTCATGGATTTGCACTTTGTATATTATTGTTTTATTCACCTTGATATTCGTGAAACTCAATTTGGAAGTTGTCTGGTAAACAATTGTTGGGCAAATATTTTCCCGTTTATCTGATGTTTTCCAAAAAATCCAGCAACATTTTGTAAAGATTGTGACTTAACTCTTTGTGGGATTGTTTTTGTGTGTTTATGTACCGCTTGACAACAGCTGATCTTGGTTGGTTATAATGTACGTTTTTGTATAGTCATAAGGTTTTCTGTTTTGATAAAGGTCAGCTAGCGAGTATGTCCCTGGTAAATTTTCATTTATTATCCAGAAAATGCTTGTTCCAGCTCAGGAAAGCTTGTGACAGCTGTTTTCCGAAGAGGAGCAACGAACGAGCGGTTTTTGGAATTTCGTAAAAGTGTGTGATTACTGTAAGGGTTTATCTAACTTCAAAATGAATAAAGATATGGTTTGACCTATTAGAAGCCTTGGCTCACAGGTACCACTTGTGAGTATCGGCAATGCAGCAAGCTCACCTGCATAAAAAAACGAGAAAGTGGCGTCCAGTTATAATTAAAACACATACTCATATATATATAATCTAGAAAATTTACAGTATTTTTTCACCTACTTTCGTGGCAACTATTTGGATAATAACAGAAAATTTGTTTTCTTACGGATATTTACTAAAATAATGATTACAAGAACATGTCAAACTGCTATTCTTAGAATTTCACCCAATTTAAACAAACTTAAATATTCAAAATAACCTTCCAAATGTTCTAGGAAAATTCTCGGCAAGTAATTTTGGAGCCGTAGTTTGTAAAAGTGCAATTTTTATTTTTTGGCTACCCTAAATAAAGTTTTTGGTTGCGGCATCAAACAAGGATACATCCTGAACTCAATTTCTAGAAAGAGGTAATGAATTATTTCAAAATTTGATTGAACTTCGATCGCTTAGAGTGACTTAAAAAACTAAATAAAAAACGATATATTGAATAAGCTCATAAATAGAACTAGAGACAATGATCCAGCTGGACAACAAGCGACTCAAAAACAATAAGGACATGACAACTTCAACATGACGAAAACAAAAATTCGAATCCACAAGTGAAATACAACAGTAGTGAGTCACAGTTCAACATAAGTAAAACCAAAATTCAGGCATAAATATATACATATAAAATTGTTAAATGTTTATAATGTCCCAGACCGACAACGAACGGCAAGAACAACAAACACCACACAAATGTGACCATACGACAGCAGAAAAATTTCGAAACGAATTTTAAAANACACAAATGTGACCATACGACAGCAGAAAAATTTCGAAACGAATTTTAAAAGCGCATGAACTCACAATACACATACACACACATGTATATATACACATATATATAAATAAATAAAAAAAGGTTGGCTCAGTACGACAACGAACAAACACAAAATAAAATACAGCACAGGTGTAATGATAACAAAACAGCCAAATATACAGCAAAAAGTCACAACGTTTCGGGGGTTTCGATCTGTCCCCGTCCTCAGGCGATAAAACGACTTGTTTGTTTGTTTTATTGCTGTGAAATCCAGCAATGTATCAAAAGGATGACCCAATCCAAGAGTCCTTAGCAGTTTTCTTTGGAGAACCTGATCGAAACGGCTTTTATCTCCTGCCCAATTCTATTGTTCGTAAATAAAATGTGGATTGTGTAGGAAGTGGATTATCGGGACTAATAGGGACCAAAGGTAATTCGAATAATCGGAAATCCGAATAACGGAAATATGTTTGAAAAAANGATAACAAAACAGCCAAATATACAGCAAAAAGTCACAACGTTTCGGGGGCTTCGATCTGTCCCCGTCCTCAGGCGGTAAAACGACTTGTTTGTTTGTTTTATTGCTGTGAAATCGAGCAATGTATCAAAAGGATGACCCAATCCAAGAGTCCATAGCAGTTTTCTTTGGAGAACCTGATCGAAACGGCTTTTATCTCCTGCCCAATTCTATTGTTCGTAAATAAAATGTGGATTGTGTAGGAAGTAGATTATCGGGACTAATAGGGACCAAAGGTAATTCGAATAATCGGAAATCCGAATAACGGAAATATGTTTGAAAAAANGATTATCGGGACTAATAGGGACCAAAGGTAATTCGAATAATCGGAAATCCGAATAACGGAAATATGTTTGAAAAAAGATCAAAGAATTTGTAAAATACCATTTTCACACAACGTAAAATGTATTACACATGCATATAACATAGTAAGCTTACCTAAAAAATTAAATATACATAAAATAAATGATTCCTCTGAACAACACGTGAAAAGGCACATCACATGAGCCGACGCAAGTTCTTGTCTCTCCTTCGTGGGTAAGGGAAACACTGTGACGGAAGGGAATTTCGTGTTTTGTCTATATTGACCTTTGTTTTTAAAACAAATCCGGATAGCTGATTGTACGTATAACCGACGTTCGGATACTCGTCTTTATAATATATGTATATATTTATAGAGAGAGAGAGAGAGAAAACACTGAAATATATATAAAGCATTTGGTCACTTGTATGTGCGCGATCAAGAAGAGAGAATCATGTGTATGATTGTAGGGTGTGAAAAAGTTTACGTTATCCTTAGCTCTGCGTGTGATCCAATGGGAGGCTGGCTTTTCTCTGATTTGATTGCAACGACTTTTCCTCTATCAAGTCTCCTTGTTCTCTTAATGTTCCCTTAAATTTGGCACTCTGTTTGCTTATGATATTTTTGTTGAAAGAAATGAAAGCAGAATACTTTAGTTTACTTTTGTAGGTTTTCTATTGTTTTGCAATTTGTGTCATATTGTGTATCATGGCCCAGTCATGTCCTGCTAGTCTACATTTGTGTATTTATCTTCCTTTGCATTTTTCTTATGTTATTTTATGCATGTTGTTAGTGGCCGACTAGTTTCACTAATATATTCACTGCCACAATGGCATGGTGATAAATGAATTATTTTGATCTAGTTATAAATGTAATTTTTACTGTCCTTGCTTAGATATTTATGTAGGCCTATGTGTCTGTTAAAATCTCACAATTAGCATTTATTTATTTTAGAAAATTTTGCATAGTTTTGTTTTGGTTGAAATTTTTACAAAAAAGTATATTTGTCATGCTGTGCATAAATGCTGCGTTTTTATTTAATTGTAATTTTGATTTGTAAAATTTTTTGCCAGGGAAATTATTTAACATTTGAGTGTTTTATTCTCTAGGTAGCTCCCGGAATGGGAAAATACAGCACATATCTGTTTTATTTTAATGAACGTCATTGCNGTGTTTTATTCTCTAGGTAGCTCCCGGAATGGGAAAATACAGCACATATCTGTTTTATTTTAATGAACGTCATTGCGACACAATTTAAAAAAAGCAACCCAATGAGTACAGATGAAACCAATTGCTCCGAAAATAAGAAGATGGGTAAGAACTGGCAATAGTAAAAAAAAGTGGAAAATCACAAAAAAAAAATGAAAATACGTTTTTAGAAATATTTTAGCGTCTTGCTCCCGTCATGATCGGGCGAAGCTTTTTGACNAAAAAAAAAATGAAAATACGTTTTTAGAAATATTTTAGCGTCTTGCTCCCGTCATGATCGGGCGAAGCTTTTTGACATTCAGTTACATATAAATACACAATTTTAGACGTTGCAACGAACAATTTTTTTAATGTTCGTAAAACTACCAGTAACATTATAGCGTGTGGTACATTGTGACCAATAATAATGTAANGAACAATTTTTTTAATGTTCGTAAAACTACCAGTAACATTATAGCGTGTGGTACATTGTGACCAATAATAATGTAATTGTTTTTTACATTACTTAAATGGCATCAGCTGTGCATGAGACTACGCAATAAAGTATAAACAACGATTGGTCTCTCCCTCTTTGTTGAGCGGCTTCTCTTATTGGAAGGTGTTTTCTGCCATGTACACAGTATAAACTGAAGAGCCAAAAAAAAAACTGGTACACCTGCCTAATATCGCGTAGGGCCCCCACGAGCACGCAGAAGTGCCGCAAGACGACGTGGCATGGACTCGACTAATGTCTGGAGGTATGCAGGAGGTATAGAAATCTGCGCCAATTTGAGAAAGGGTTGCTCTTCTGTCGCGTTTAATGACACTCCATCGTCCTGTTGGTCTCTATGTTTCCACACTCCATCGTTCTGTTGGTCTGCACCACACCGTGTGCTTCACGGCACTGTTCTATAAAACTTATATTACTGACCGTCTTTCAACTAATATAATGGCGAGTTTTCAATCTTCCAATGAAAAGTTATTTTATATGTGNCTTATATTACTGACCGTCTTTCAACTAATATAATGGCGAGTTTTCAATCTTCCAATGAAAAGTTATTTTATATGTGACATAGTTTAGAATCAGCTGTGTTCGTTAGAGCAACTTTCGCTTTGAGTGCTGTCGACCACCTTGCAGTGAATGTCTTGAAAATAGCTGGCGTATTAATATTACGNCTTATATTACTGACCGTCTTTCAACTAATATAATGGCGAGTTTTCAATCTTCCAATGAAAAGTTATTTTATATGTAACATAGTTTACAATCAGCTGTGTTCGTTTGAGCAACTTTCGCTTTGAGTGCTGTCGACCACCTTGCAGTGAATGTCTTGAAAATAGCTGGCGTATTAATATTACCTCGCCAGTCTCTTGAAGGAATTGGGACGTCGTTGTAACACAGCGAACTCCACGTCAGTCTATTGAATTCAGGCGAATTAATATTGCGTCTTCAGCACTCAAAGAATTACCAAAGAACCTCTGGGTGGGGAACAATTTTAATTTCAGCTTACAACGACTGATAATTAATACTGGGCGAGACATATGAAAATACACGTGCGGAGGTGACATTACTGCAGAAGGAGAAATGCTTCCGTTGGCGAATCACAATGGCAGAGCCGACGTCCCGCGAACGAAATGGACCCGCACAGAGAAAGGAACTCTGTCGACAGTGTCATGTGAAGTCGTCTTGGTACTACGGTAATTAGCAGTGAGGCCTGGAACCCCCGCCGAGTGTTGTGCGGGGAGAGGGCTGGGGGAAGAGGGAGCGAGTGGAAACCGTTACGTTCCCGGTTTAATTACCGGTTTCAAGCCCTGTTGGCAGAGAAGAGAAGAGACGTTCTCCGACGAACGCGGCGCCTCGGGAGCCTTCCGTCGAATTGAAGCGCTCATCTGCAAGCGGGGACGCTCCGGGGAAATGGCGGCCCTCTCTCTCGAGATTTCATTTCCGGGTGTCCCCCATCTCCTCTTTCCCTCCCACACTCCCCCTTGCAAGCCTTTCTGAAACTCTCATTTTTCCTGGCCCTTGTCTCGCGAGCACAACACCGCCTACACAGTACACATTTGTCAGGATCGATCCCGCACCGANATTTTTCCTGGCCCTTGTCTCGCGAGCACAACACCGCCTACACAGTACACATTTGTCAGGATCGATCCCGCACCGAACCTCGTTGCATCCCCCCCGTCCTCCTTACGGAAGGGTACGAACCGACTCGACACCCTTAAGCTAAGCAGGAACATGGAACGTGTGTGGAGGGAGAGGTTTGGGATGTGTGTGTGTGTGTGCGCGCGCGTGGATCCATACATTCTGCTCCGCACGTCGCGGCCGGGGAAAGGATTGGAAAAGTTTTCGCTCCGACGCGGCGGCGGCGGCATTGCAAAACTTGGTTTTAGGGTGCTTGGAAATAGGGGTTGGAAAGTAATTTTTTTTTCAGTCCCCATCCCTCCTTCACCGTACCTCTCCCCTCGTCTACCGCATTCCCGTTTCGCGAAGGAGGAAGAGACGGGGGTGTTCTAGCGAGTGCAGCAACGGGAAGTTTTAGTCCAGCGTGGTAAGGCTTAGATTTCCCGCGCGCTTGAATTCCGTGCGGAAATTTCAAGCTCTTCACCGCAACCCTCTGCCCCCTCCCCACTTTTTCCCCTCGTCTTTTTGCGGCATCTGGGGGAAGAGATTGGCTGGGTCAGCGGGGACTAATGATGCTGTCTCCCACGGTATTTATCCTGCTCCCAGAAAAATCGTTACGCAATTTCACGGGTCGGCTTCGCCAGAATGTTTACAGACGAAAACAAATAGTTTCAACCCCCTTCTACCGCCGAGCCAACATAAAATATAAATCTGCAAGTACTACTTTCCTTCGGATAGCGTGAACTTTAATGAGTGGAAACTATACCTCAGCCAATTGTTTTCAAGAGTCTAATATTATTTTCTAAATTTTTAGCATGTCGCACATTTGTTTGCTCTCATTCGAATTTCCAGCCTGAAAAGTATTACAATAGTGGGAAGTAAATATTAAAAGAACCTACAGGAAATTTGAGATTTATGTATTTTTTGTGTAAATTTCAAAATTCAAGCAGATAAAAACAATTGTCTTTCTCATCAAAAAGTTAAAATCATGGTTATTTTTATAAATCTGTTAAGTGTTCNCAAGCAGATAAAAACAATTGTCTTTCTCATCAAAAAGTTAAAATCATGGTTATTTTTATAAATCTGTTAAGTGTTCTGAAATCTGTACAAATCAAATGTTCTAATAATACTGAATTTTGTAACAACCAGCATTTAAACACTTATCACTGGTAAACCAAGTGTCGGACTTGGAAGTGATTGCATAGGCCATTCACGATTACATCACATTTTTTAAATCAAACCTTTGAAAAATCACCCTATGTACTATATAACATGTTTGGTTTTTTTTTTCTAAATATCACTATTACCAGCGTTTTATTCTTCTGTTAACACTTTAATGGTCCATCTTTGGTTAAATTGGCCTTTTACTTATAACATATCTGAAAATTATAACACTTCATTATATAATTAATACGAATAAAAACAGGGAGAAAATAGGTAATGCCCAGTACGAAATAGTTATCACGCATACTAATATTAAACTGAGTGCGCACGAATGCGGTTCGTTTTCTCTTTGGTTTAATTTTCTAGACCTAGTTCGGGGCCGCGGTGGCTGAGCAGTTAGACTGTTCGTTTCCCGCCAAGGCGAACCAGACTCAATCCCCTGCTGGGACACTCCGGGTTCTCGTAAGTGGGAATCGTGCCGAACGATGCCGCTGGTCGGCGGGGTTTTCTCGGGGGTCTCCCATTTAACCCGCCCTTGCTTTCCGGCGCTGCTACATTCTCACCTCCTATTACCCTCACCTGCCTCCGAACACCTCGTTGTTAAGAGACGCCCAAATATTTCAACTATGTCAACTCTCTAAACTTAGTTTAGCTTCGTTTGCATGAAGCGGAGAAATATCCTGAACGTAGATTTTTTTAGTAGGGCTTAAGAAGAGTTGAAAATAATCGTGAATTAACTATAGGATGGCATTCCGAGGAATTATGAAGACTCTTCAGATGAATGTTAAAATAACGTTTTGAAATTTTTACCAACCATTTAAATGTATATGTTTTTAAAAATCATTCGGGGTTTTTATAAAATGTTTTTATTGATATCCATTCACGAAGTTATAAAATATCTTCGAAATACAGAAATAATATATTTTCTCTTGAACAACCTTGAGCCTGCTGCTCCACCCGAAAGCGGCCCAGACCTGTCTTACTTCTCCGCTTAGAGGATGGCTGGGGTGAGATGAAAATGAGAATTAAGCAAACGCAGTGAAGACGGGAGCACACCGAGAAAACCTCCACACAATGGCGCCACTCCCACCACTTTCGAGAATCCCCTGTCAAAATATTTCTGCCCGACGGGAGGGTAGTAGAGATATCTGGTCGGCTCGTAACATCGANTTTCGAGAATCCCCTGTCAAAATATTTCTGCCCGACGGGAGGGTAGTAGAGATATCTGGTCGGCTCGTAACATCGAAATCTTAAGAGCCGATGAGGATGAAGTGAGGTGAGTGCTGAGCGGCGACGGAATGCGAAAGCGGGGGAAACGGGAGATCCCCGAGAAAACCTGTCGATCAGTGGCATCGTCCGGCACGATTACCACATGCGAAAATGCAGGAGCGACCCCGCGGGGAATCGAACATGGATCGCTAGTAGTCTAATCACTACGCCACCGGGGACAACTCTGTCCGACGGAGTTAAGTTTTAACTCACTCGTGGAAGTTGTGACTTGTCGAGACCAGCTGCAGAAGACTACAGACAGCTCAGATATTATATATTAATTCTACGATTAAATAGAGATTCATTAACCAGAGGTTAATTTTAATGTTATGTGTTGTTGGAAGGAATTGGTAATGATGCACTAATTACAGAGTAACATACTAATGTATAAATATAATTTACCATGAAATAAGGCATTCTAAAGTGTGTAATTGCCTTACGTTTTAATTATATTTTAATTTCATACTTATGCGTTATACTTCTGTAGACTACATAGGATTTTCAAATAAACTGTAAACTATTTACATTAAATGGTACATAAACTAGATTTTGTGTAAAATAATAACAATTATTTTATGATTAAATTATTTTTATTATTCATACTAACAACGATTTTTAAAATGATTTTTAACATATTTTTTATTTTGTATACAACATGAAAAAATTATAATTTATTCGCTTATAAGTTTTGAATATTAATAATTTATTATATAACAAAACACGTATTTCAATACGGCAACATATGCCATAAGATTGTCCCTCATTCAGCCAACCAATATACCTAAGATACTTAACTTGCAACAAACTAACCTAATCTCACACTTTCTAACGTAAACTAATGCCATTAGAGAGAATGATAGTGACTTTACACTAAGCTCCCTTTGAGTATTCCCAGAAGTTAATTAATTTGCGAAAGATGAAAACGCAGGCAAATCAAATTCGCAGCGGATGTTACGTAATATTTACGATTGTGGGCTCTATAAAAATATTAAATGAACCAGATTTTTTTTTTGTAAACTTCAGAAACTCTATATTATTGAAAAATCATTATATATGCAGAAGCAAAATACCGAACGTAAAGGTCCGAATGCAGTAAATGTACTCACTGTGTGACTGTCTATGTGATATTCTGCAAACTTGTCTTTTATTTTACTGGCTTCTGTAATATGTGGACACATACTTGTTGGTTTGTTTGTCTTTGAGCAAGTTTCCTATATGAACAGGTAATTTTTACGAAAATGTATTATTTTCTGGTTCCAATATTGCAAAATTTTATGATATTTTAACTATTTTGTTTGCAATGTCTGTAGTTTTCTTGTGTTATTTTACTTTTGATATTAATTTGGCAATATTAAGCATGTGAGCCACTCTTAGCTGGTGTTTCTGCATAAAAGCGAGTAACTAAATGAAACCAACAACTACTTTTTCTACCGCTAATCCAAATTTTCACGACCATAGTACCTGTCTGTAATGTCCGTGCATTAACACATTGCTTGCACCTGTTTGTTCTAAACGAGTTTGGTCGACTGTGAACGGGGAGTACTCGTGTTTGCAGACACGTCATGGCTGGCTTTGTTTGAGAGTTTGCTGCGTGGAACCTGTTTCATGCCAGCTCAAAGCCGGGATGTTATAAATTGCTTCGCTGTACGCAAATTAAGGCCCAATAGGACCCTTTGTCATACAAACTGAAATTTAATTCACCAGTATCTGAAACCTTATTGTTAGGCTCAGTAAACAAATGCACGCTAGGTTTATTTACATTTGCTGTTCATTTCANCCAGTATCTGAAACCTTATTGTTAGGCTCAGTAAACAAATGCACGCTAGGTTTATTTACATTTGCTGTTCATTTCGCATGGAAATTAATAATATTCTTTGGACAATGGAGAATTTCACATTTATGCCTCTGCATTCTTAAAACTTACCACTTGTGAGAAACTCTCGGTGCCTTGAAAATAATAAAGAAAATAGTCATGTTAGNCTCTTAGCTGGTGTTTCTGCATAAAAGCGAGTAACTAAATGAAACCAACAACTACTTTTTCTACCGCTAATCCAAATTTTCACGACCATAGTACCTGTCTGTAATGTCCGTGCATTAACACATTGCTTGCACCTGTTTGTTCTAAACGAGTTTGGTCGACTGTGAACGGGGAGTACTCGTGTTTGCAGACACGTCATGGCTGGCTTTGTTTGAGAGTTTGCTGCGTGGAACCTGTTTCATGCCAGCTCAAAGCCGGGATGTTATAAATTGCTTCGCTGTACGCAAATTAAGGCCCAATAGGACCCTTTGTCATACAAACTGAAATTTAATTCACCAGTATCTGAAACCTTATTGTTAGGCTCAGTAAACAAATGCACGCTAGGTTTATTTACATTTGCTGTTCATTTCACATGGAAATTAATAATATTCTTTGGACAATGGAGAATTTCACATTTATGCCTCTGCATTCTTAAAACTTACCACTTGTGAGAAACTCTCGGTGCCTTGAAAATAATAAAGAAAATGGTCATGTTGGTGACACGGCCCATGCAGAGTTTATAGTGAGGTCGATGATTATCACATGTTTGTAAAAAATCTAACAGAAACATATTTCACGAATTACTCAAGCAGTTTTGAAAATAACTGATGATAAATATTTGTGCCCGAAAAGCATATACCATAACGTGCAAAATTAATGAAGTTATTACATTTTAATTTGGCAGGAAAATAAGAAAGAAATTTACTGTCGTTTGCTCTCATACAAAGGATTATGCCAATATTAATAACTATTCAGCCATTACTTTTATTCAGATGAGCAAGACTAGGAGCTATGGTTAAATATTTTAAGTATAAACGTTGTTTGTTGTTTGCATGCATAAAGCTCACAAAACCTTGCACTGGAATAAAAAATCGTTTGACATGATATTTGTGGTTACAACATCGGGTAGTAACAGTATATTTACACAACATGCTGTGGTAAAATAAAAACAATAAAGAATTAATGTGATTATACACTCTCTGTGAATATGTAAACATTTCTGATAGTGTCGCAAATTAACGAGACTGCCGTAGTGCCCTCCCACGTGGTCAATGGCACTCTCGTACTCAGATACGCCCGCGGTCTGGCCGAAGTGACATCCTCTCTCCTCTTTACGTGCGGGAATCGTGCCGGGCGATGCCGCTGGACGCCGAGTTTTCTAATGGAAATTAAGCAAAAAAAAACCAAATTACACACAATGCCAACCTGAACAATTTGCACACTGCCATTTAAAAAACAATAACCACTATTATTAACGTAAATACATAACACTCATTTATAAACGACATAATTACTCAAATTGTTAATTAGACACTTCAGCGAAGAAATTCAATTTTTGTTCTAAACATTGGCACCATTGTGGGTTACCATAATGTGTAAACCTTCTTCCTGATAAATTAACAGTTTAATAATAACATATTCATTTGCAAGGCCAAAGTATTGTCGGTGTCTTTTATTTGGAAAAGGGGGAAAAAAATGTAACATATGAGTTCATAAGTTACTAGAAGACGGTCTTTCTATAGAACCAGAATTTGGCTACATTTTTGGCATTAGACTAAATACATTCTGCTACAAACACTTTTTGCCTGAAATAAGGCGACCTGTAACTGGATTCGGGTACGATTGGAAACACTAGGTAACACAACTGTTCTGGTATTTTAGTCCGATAGTTTTTGTAAAGTTATAAAACTTTTTTCACCCATGTTCGCGGTTCTTATATATAGGTTGTTCGCGGTTACTTCAAACTTTTGTGAAGCACTGCAAAAGTTCTACTTCCAGGTTATTCCTCCGCCTCATGCACGCAAAGCTTAACTAAGTCTAGAAAATTACCCCAAAGGGCCTTAGCACCGGATTCGTGCGCACTCAGTGTAATAAAATATTCCATAAGATCTATTTCTAACTAGGCATTATCAACACACATTTTGTTTTCTCCCTGTACTTATTCATATTGATTATTAATTAAATATTATATTTTATATACAGAATATAAGTAAAATTCATATTCAACTGAAAATAAGGTACTGTTATATGAATGCCAGTATTAAAAGGCTTTTAATACCTGACATTTATAGGAAAGAACCAATCACGTCATACATAAGGTTTGATTGGAAAAGTGTGAAGAAACCGCGAATAGACTACATTCAGTGGGTGCTGCGTTCGGCGCCGAGAGCGAAGAACAGAACTCGTAAACAACAACGGGAGCCGTGTTTCACTCGACGCTGGCCGCTGAGATGCCGGCTGTCAGCGGACCGAAGGGAGTAAAGTGATACGGTGGGAAAGTTACTCCACGTTTAACGCAGCCGAGATAAATCGCTCCAGCAGTTGCCGAGTTTGTCAGTGGCGGGCGCTCCCAGCGAACTGGTGTGGCGAAGAAACTTTCCCCGCAGAAATCTTTTCCGCGAGGGGAATTCCTCCGCAAACGTTCCGCCAGGATTTTTTTTTTTTCCGTTTCACTTTGACGAATGGCGTGGTGGGAGTGTCACTGAAATGCGTACGTGACTTCTACGCTTACCAGTGAAGATAACTCAAGAGTGTTCGTTACCTGTGATTATACATTTAATCCTACCACAGACTAGATGAATACACAGACGAAATTACGTGTCGGTTCGTTTCTTGTGAACTGCTATGATTCAGTAAAAGCGGATAAATCATGTGAACTGCAGCGACTCGTCAGTTTCCAGGCCAGACGAATAATACTTAACACATTTCAACAATAATAGTGTTACATAGACGCCTTTGGGGCGTATTTAAGTTCCTGAGGGATGGAGTTCTTAAAAAAATTACAAATAAAAAATATGATTTATAATTTATTTACACATCTATTATTTACAGGATTCAATAACCTATCTTCACTCTTATTCCTTTTATTTCTTATTTAAGCGTAATATATAATGTCTATTTTAACTCTAATTATAGTCCTTCTCAATTTTGCTGTTTCGTTATAGTCAATTAACTCATACTCATAATTAAAACACGTTCAGTCTGTCTGTTGCCTTCATTTGTAATGTATTTCACTCATGCACATAGTCCAATAGTCCAGCCACCAGCCGCACTCTTCACTGCTTGATACTCGCAGTTGCAGATTTCCCTTCCGCTGGTCACTTCTCCCGCCGCTCGTCGTCTATCGCTGAAACTCAACCCCGCATCCATTCAACAACAACAACCCGGAGGACCGTTACATTATTTATACTCTCGTCAACTTGACCTGGAAAGTTCGACGCACCCCGAGTCACGCTTAGAGAAACTAGGGCAGCAAACCACTAGAAAATTCTTCTAATTAATGCAGAAACTCAATACAACCAGGGCCAGAAGCGCGAACCGCAAAATGGATTATAGTGTCGGGTCGCTTTTTGTAACAGATTAGCGGTAGGTTCGCCTGTCATTCCAATCATTCTATTGACTTACCGCTGCCGCTATCATATGCCTACTTTGCCCTTCTCTTCCACTCGCTCGCGCGGGATGTGAAGCAATGTGCGCTTAACAATAGTTTATAATACACAGCACAGAAGCGACAGCGGAGCTTCCCGCTCGGCAGTGCGGTAATTGGGACAGTTACGCCAACAGAAACTTGGCAAAACTTTATCTGGTCTGCTTGAGGACACACGTATAGAGGAAGCCATAAATATGCTGTTTGGCGTGCCACTCGTCGGTTTCCACCACAACACACAACATCCGGCGAGTGTATCATTCAGGTTAGTCATATACTGTGTTTGTTTAGGACCTCCTACGCTAATATTTTATATTTATTATATATATACACATATATATATATAAACACATTGCGTCCGTTTGTTCGGACGCGTGTTACTTCCAAAAAATTTACCCGATTTTCATTCTGTTTTTTTAAAAACCTTCCTTTCGTTCGAACGAGTGTTTCTACACTTTCTTTTTTATCTATATTACGTGAAAAGGTACTAAAATCTGCAGAAAACTCAATTTTACCATGCTTTCGCGTCAGGAAGCGCCTTAGTCATAAATGTAACGTCAAAAATGCAATGTCAACAATGTAAAGTCGCTACCTAGCAACAGATCTATCAATATATATAAACACGATATATTGATATATAGATACTTATATATAACAACATATCGATATATTGATACTTATAAGTACGTCATAGCTCTATATATCGATATATCGATAGTAATATATATGTCGATACTTATCGACAAACGAACATGTCACATACATATCTGTGGATGTAACATTACACGAAAATTAAGCGGTAAATTATCCGCCGGAATTTCAAAATTCGCTTGATGTTTCAGGATTGCTTCCACATATATTAAAATTGAAAATAGGGGTGCCAGTCATTTTACTTCTTAACATCAATCCACCAACATGGCAACGGCACACACCTTGCAATAAAAAAAATTATGGGCAATACTATAGAAGTTACCATCTTGAAAGGTGCTTTCAAAGGAGAAGATGTGCTTCTTCCCAGAATTCCATTTATTCCATCAGAAATTCCCTATTACTTTAAAAGAACACAGTTTCCAGTCAGATTGGCATTTTCAATGACAATAAATAAAGCTCAAGGTCAGTCATTGCAAATGTGCGGAATATATTTAGAAACAGAATGTTTTTCGCACGGCCAATTGTATGTGTCGTTTTCTAGAGTAGAAAAACCACACAACTTATTCATACGCGCGGAAGACGGTAAAACTAAAAACATTGCATTCAAACAAGTACTTCAATAATAAAGATTTTGAAAATACATATACTTCTTTCAATTAATTTCACAGAAATGAAAAGAACCAAAATATTTTATGCCACAGCAACGCGTGGCAGGTTTAGCTAGTATTTCATAATATTTCAATTAAATATATGCTTGGTCTTTATAATTAACTTCACTTTAAATAACAACAGCTACCACGTATAAGTATAAATCCATAAAACTTCCCTAGGCTCGAGTATAGAGTATGAATCATAACAGGAAGCACACATTGTCTGATTGACTGCGCGAGGCTCAGGGAATGAGCCTTGTGTCTTATTGGCTGCTTAATGCCGGGAAAGGTTCCTGAATGGCTGTGATGACGGCTGGCGAGTAGGACACGAGGCGCTGATTGCCAAACGACGTTGCAACATGTTGCTGGCCAGCGGAACCATTTTTCTGGCTTGCGTGTGGTTGCNGAGGCGCTGATTGCCAAACGACGTTGCAACATGTTGCTGGCCAGCGGAACCATTTTTCTGGCTTGCGTGTGGTTGCAATTCGTGGTACAAGCGACTGTTTCAGCTTGTTAAACACCCTGTGAACATTAACAGACGACAGATAATCTCCTGATATTACCTTCTGTGTGCTCCACGAACTTCTTATAATAATTTTTCTGTCCAGCAAGAGTCAAGATGGCGTGTTACCCGGCTTTAGTGGCTGTGTTCTTCGGAACTTGAGATTCCGGGTTTTTTTTAATGTCATGGTTCCATTTCTGTGGTCGCAATTTAGTCTTCAATTGTTTCTTTTATAGTTTTTTGTGGTGTGTTCTTGGTGTTTGCTTGGCAAGTTACACCAACACCGATACTGGATAATTTGTGTTTTTCCTCCTTGGTGAGTAATACTGTAGTTGCTACGTTGTTCTCCTTCACACACCAGGTATTTAATACTTTGATAATTTTTGTGGATAGCTCTTTTTTTTAGTGAGGGTTAAAGTCCTCCACCTTTACCATCACGTTAACGTTCTCGGATTCACGTTCCAAGACGGCCAGACCCGGCCTTGAATACCTCTTTCTTTGCATGTCTAGGTTGAGATCTTGATGGGTTGGTACACGCAGTCATTGAGAGTTCTCCTCTGGCGAAACTGTGTGCACCCATGTATAATTCCCCAGTTACCAGGGAAATGTGTGCGAAACCACCTCCGCATCTCTGGTCTCACAACCTCCATGTGCTAGCCATCAGGACAGCTGAGTTACAACGGGCCTTTGACTATAAAATTTATCTTATATTGTTGATCATTACCACACGCATGTATTGACAAGATAATTTTTAACACTTTCATTGTCTATTTTCGTTTTTAATTTTTATTTGTGAAAACCAGTTTGACTTTACATGTCTCATTATTTATTTTGAATAATAACTGTTTCAATTTAATATAATTTCGCGTTATTGGGGGCCTCATTTTAATACTTAAAGGTCACCTTAAATTCAATAATTTTTATTTTGGTGAAGGGCGTCAATCTTCTGTCATGAAATGCACATTTAATTATTAAAATATTTTGTTTTAATGTTGTAGATATAAATAACTGAATAACAATGCGATCCAAACAGATGTATTGTGAAGTTCCATTGCTTTAATTTTCGAGGACAGATCGGTGATGTAGTATTGCGTTCTCATTTATATGGTTATTTAAACTGTCGTTCATTTATGTCGAAAGAAAGGACAGTAATTATTTGCTCTGAAGACAGTCGTTTGTTTACTTCTTTGTTTATGAAAAATAGAAATGATGAATAAATGTAAAGTAAATGTATTATAATCCACACAGCCACAAGTCATGTAACCGTATTAATAGACAATTAAGTAATATTTTGTACCTATATGTAATATTATCATACAAGTAAGTACGGTAGTTTTATTAATATTGTATTTATTCTCTCGCTTTTGTGCCATGTACGGTCACACAGCATGGTTTTTTTTTGTATTAGAGCTTTCTTTTTGCCTTTTATGATCCTATTTAATTGTTTCTAACGCTTCTTTTCATATTTGTTTTGTGCTGGGTCCTTTGGTAATTATGTTTCTTTATTATGCTACTTTGTTCGCTATGGTTTTTGTGGCNTTGCTCTGAAGACAGTCGTTTGTTTACTTCTTTGTTTATGAAAAATAGAAATGATGAATAAATGTAAAGTAAATGCATTATAATCCACACAGCCACAAGTCATGTAACCGTATTCATAGACAATTAAGTAATATTTTGTACCTATATGTAATATTATCATACAAGTAAGTACGGTAGTTTTATTAATATTGTATTTATTCTCTCGCTTTTGTGCCATGTACGGTCACACAGCATGTTTTTTTTTTGTATTAGAGCTTTCTTTTTGCCTTTTATGATCCTATTTAATTGTTTCTAACGCTTCTTTTTATATTTGTTTTGTGCTGGGTCCTTTGGTAATTATGTTTCTTTATTATGCTACTTTGTTCGCTATGGTTTTTGTGGCNATATTTGTTTTGTGCTGGGTCCTTTGGTAATTATGTTTCTTTATTATGCTACTTTGTTCGCTATGGTTTTTGTGGCATGTTGTTTTTTGTTTGTGCCAAGGACTCGGGACATTTCTGTCTTTGTTGGAAGTCGATAATATATTTTATTAGTTTCTTATAATTTGGTTGTACATGGAGACAATTTGATTTGTCGTAAATAACATTTAGGGGTGGGAGGATGTGCTTAATTTTAAACGATTAAATCGATACAATGTTTCAATGCCGTTCCTATGACGCAAACAATTCGCCATCTACAGATTGCATTACATGTCGCAATAAAATGATGATTTAGTTTACATGTGATAACACTTTGTTTGCACCAAATATGATAGGATTTTTTTTTTCACTAGATGAAAAAAAACGTAATTGCTTGTAAAAGTTTTTACTAGTTTGAAGAGGTCAATGATTTAGTAACAATTAAGATAACAATACCTAGTGACACGGGTAATTAAAAGATGAAGTAAAGTTTTGAAAATAATATAGAATCCATCAGGACGCGAAATAACCCTTAAAATGGGTTTTTAATGATTTCTGTAGTTAAACTAGAAATCATATATTTATTTTGTATAATAATTTTTGGTGACCACAAAATTACTTTCCAGTGACTTGAAATTAAAATAAGTGCATAGCTGTAATCAGTAACATATATACTTCAGAACACCAGTATTTAGATTTGTGTATTTCGTGTGATGTGAATTGTCGCAAACACTTTTAAATTTGTTTTTCCCGCCAACTCTTTGTGGACGCCATCTCGTCCGCGCCACATCGACTTTATAGACAAGTGAACAGAAAGGAGCTAGTTGTGCGAAATATGGCGCCGGAGCGTGTTGTTTCGTCGTGCGCAATCGTTTTAACATCGTCGTTATAAACTCTGGAGTACATGCAGTCCATTCTCGTCGTCACTTGCCCAGACAACCATACAAATATTATGTAGTTACCGTAAAAATCAGTAGAGTAAATTCCCACTTTTTATTTATTTTCGAAAGCATTATTGTAAAGTATGTTATAAGTGTGTTTACCTCTCAACCTCTTTAAAAATAAAATTCGTTTTCGGTTTTTTTTCCGGCGGCGTGAATGAAAAAAAAAAAACCAATGATCTGACTCTCCCTTGGCGCACACGCCCATAAAGCTTCCTGTCGGGAGTGTTGGAAGCACTTAGTAGTCGAAGCGGTCGAATAGTTATGGGAAGTTGGTCTTTGACCCGGATTCCAAGGGTGTTGTAGAGGGGAAAGGGTACAGAAGGGCAGGAGTGGTTTATAGGACCCCAAGGGGCGAAAGGGGAAGGGGGGCGGGAGACCGCGTGAACTTCTCGAACTCACCTAGTAACGGACGCAACAAAATCAGAGCCAAACATTCCGCCACACCCCCGATTCACCAACCCCCCTAACCAACTTCGTTGGTATTCCGGCGTGACCCGCAGCCTGCCAAAAAGGGCGTAGCAAAAGGGTTCGTGGGAAGCTCGCACAAACACGCGCCCTTGCAATCTCTGCAGCGCACACCCCTCTTCTGGCCCCTATCATCCCTCGTGTGTGGGGCTTGTCACAAAAAAATTGCCGTCCCAATTTACGGCGGAGTAGGTGCCGCGAATTGGGGCGTGCACGGTAAAAAAAAAAAAAAAAAAAATNAAAAAAAATGTGACGCCTTCCTTATACACGCAATTCTTGGCAGAATGTCTGCCAAGAATTTTCTTCTGCCACTAAAAGGAAAATTTACATGTTTCACAACACGTGGTTTTATGAAACCTACAAACTGTTTTGTTTATCTCCATGTGAATGATATACTTGAAGTCAGGAATACCGCCTTGTTAAAATTCAACCAAAGTTATGCAAAATCCACAATAATATGGTGTAGGATTTTGCTATAACGTACTTGTAGTGTTACAAAAATAACTTTGACAACTTACTGGCAATATAAATTTATAAAATGGAAAATAATACAACCCCCCCCCCCCCCCCCCCNAAAATATTCAAACTGTTTTAAGTCTAATTTCGCATTGTGCGCAGTTCAGGCAGAGTCAGTGTAAAATCGAGCACTTATTTGTCCAACAATTTTTATATCCCGTCCCTTTTATTATTTGATAATGTTTTTACTTTCACGCGGATAAACAGTAAGATTTTTCTTACTTTAAAATCGATACGGAGAAGTTTCTATATACATATACGGCAGCTGATGACGAGCGAAAAGATCAGTTGTGGAAATCAGTCGTCTACTCTTGTGACAAATCACCGATTGAAAAAAAAATTTATCAATGGCAACCTTTAAAATAGAGCTTCGATTAATTAAATTTTCGTATCCGGAAATGTAGGTGGTTCTTGGCTAGTACCGTAAAAGTGTTCAGTGTGCTTACATATTCATGAAATTTTAATTTTCAAATTGATTTGCCGCCGATTTTAGTCAAAATTCAGTTCTACACGTATTAAAGCAAAAGCGTTCTTATCAGAAACATTTCCATCTGCCTAAGAACGGGGACAGGTGTTAGTTTCTGAAACGTCGCTAGCATGCTATGAAAATTGAGGAAACCATATGCCTACATCTGCTTTATAATGATAATGTCGTCCAGTTTTGTGCAGATAATCATGCATTCGCCTTTTTGTTAGTCTGTGCTGTCCTAATTATTTCTGGCGTTCATATTTTTCTTCTGGCTTCGTTATTCTCTTGTTTGCCTAACCATTCTTTTCTTTGTTCATATCAAGTTTGTATAATTTTGACTAACAAAATTTATTGCGGGTTTTTCTATGATTTTTCTCATACCTGCCAACTACAACTATACTTGGCGTGGTTTAAGTATAGCTTCTATGCTATTTATCCGGGAGTTTTGTAACGACACACATTTAAAGTGGCGTATGTTTACATTACTAATGATTAATTTAAATAACATGTTAATACTACCAATATTTTCACATTGTCACCTAATACAGTCTGTTTTCGGTTAAATGAGTTCGGTAACTTTAAAAAGCCATGCTTTGGATTTTAATATTATTTTCCTTATTCTACCCTTATCGCTTACATAAAAAAAGATAAACCACTCATCCTTCTACTTGATTAACGCGTCGATCAATTTTAACTGTGAGGTTATTATAATAGCCTATTCACAGTATTTTCATACTTTTCGAATGAAACCTTATTAACATGACGTTTGCAGTGTTTGTTTCCTAAATATATTTTATCTCCTTTGTTATATACTTAAATTAATATTAGCGTACGTTATTTTTGGTGGTTACATAAATATTTTACTTAAATTTTATTTTGTTTATAAATTATAAACTTTATTTCATAGTATGCACAAAGGAAAGGAAAAGTTGTGTGTTGGTAATGGCTAGAAAGAAAGAGATCTTATCTTATATAATATTTAACTGAACTTTGTAAAATATTAGCAAAGTAAACGTTTCTTATCGCTATACTCACGGTTTTACGTACGACTGTACGAAATACATTTTATTGTTTCATTCAGAAAAGTAATGATTTTTTCTTGTTTGTTCAGATTATAGATACGGTGCGTAGTGTAATCTATGGAATTTTTCCCAGAAGGATGTAGTTACATATAGCGGAAGGATACGTAGTGGCACAGGATGTTTCAGAATACTGAGTTGAAACACCTGCTTATGAACTTTAGCCGCAAATTCTAGTAACCACGTCACTGGCCATACAAATGTTGGATCGCCGTTCGCCAATATGCGCTAAGTGACTTACTTGCTAGGCGGCAGACCAGACAACCAGACAATAAAGAATATTTCGCCGCAGGCATTAGTCAACCAGACACAAGGATCGTGCTGAGAGTCTCGCGCAGCCAATTAGAGAATGGGTTCGCCCGTATCGAAGNATGAAAGCGATCGCCACACCATTTCTCCTCTGCGCGTGTATATAACCTGTGGTGACATTTACATTATTGATATTTTACTATGTACATTTCTTATTTCTCTTGCATTATGAGGAATCGCTTTCAACTCAAGGTGACGATAAAGTTCAATGGTGTATCTGGATGTTGCAGGATGACTCGTGATGTGACCATCGTGTCAGCTTGCGATTGAGGGAGTAATGGGCCAGCTGAGAAAGGATGACTGGGGGAGGTAGCTATCGNGTGACCATCGTGTCAGCTTGCGATTGAGGGAGTAATGGGCCAGCTGAGAAAGGATGACTGGGGGAGGTAGCTATCGGTTTAGAGAGATTTGGGTTTGGGGGTGAAATGTGTACTCTTGGACAATGCGCAAAACTAGGATCTAGACACTACCTCAGAGTTGTTAGGAACACAGAGGAGAAAAGTAGCAGCACACGCCAGTAAAATTTGTCACTTTCCTGCAAAATATTGGAACGTTGTCCACCAAGTAGCGCCAGGTAGACTACTCCCAGGCGGCGACCCGGACATTACGGAGCTTTTCGCAGCAAGCAGTAGCCAATCAGACACGTGACCGGTTCCCAGAGCNCAGGCGGCGACCCGGACATTACGGAGCTTTTCGCAGCAAGCAGTAGCCAATCAGACACGTGACCGGTTCCCAGAGCCTCGCGCAGCCAATAAGAGAATTGGTACGCCCATGTCAAAGGAACCGCTATGCCATCTCTGTGGCACTACTTTCGAATTCGCTGTGGTAAATGGGAATCAACATTAATTTTATTTATTTTTAAGGAATTTTATTTGTATTTACATTGCTGTAGGTGGCATGATAAAACGTGCTCATTTCTGAAGAATGAGGAAAACCGATATTACCAAGAGATGTGAACTACTTTGTATTTAAAGCAGTTTCTCTGAGCCATAGTGGAGCCGCGATGGTGTAGTGGCCCTGACTTCTCACCTCCCACCTAGGCGAACCGGGTTCGATTCCTGGTGGGGTCGTTCTCGGATTTTCTCACGTGGGAATCATGCCGGATGGTGGTGCTGGTCGGCGGGATTTTCTCAGAAATCTCCCATTTCCCCTGCTCTTGCATTCTTGCGCTGCTCCATTCTCAAGACCTACAATTTATGAGCCGCCTAAATGTCTCCACTCCACTCTGAGACATGTTTAACGTAGAGATAAGACGCTTGCTTGGATGGCTTGTGTGGCAAATTTTCTCTTGTGCATTATACTGTACACAAAAATTTTCTCAACGGGCCTACCAACACGAATGTGCCTTTTCAAGCCACGGGACCAACGGATCACTAAGGACGAAAAAGACACGCAAATCAATGTCCTTATCATTTTTATGCCCAACGCCTTGACTTGACGTGAAGTTTTTCAGTTGTGAAGATAAATACCAGTCCAGCGTAGCCGCTTAAAGTAGTTTCGCTTGTGTTAATTTAAGGTACTTTTTATCAGCTATAACAGTCAGAGAAAATTTGTTTTTGACGCAGTTTGATGTCTCGAAATAAAGTTCACAGTAAGAAAGTTGTCTGCGGAGTTGTTTTCCTAAGTTTTTGTGGTAGTTTGTTTATTCTCCCAATGAAAACATTGGGTGAAAACCTTTCGGCAAATTAAAGACAAAAATTTTTATTTTATTGAATTTCTTTGCTACCTGACCTACATATCAGATAAAAATGGTTCGAAAACTTATCGATACTACACAATGTCTATTTACTAGTTCTCTTTTATTTACTGAGAAGTATCCAAGTTATTGAGTTATCATTAAGAAAATGNTACACAATGTCTATTTACTAGTTCTCTTTTATTTACTGAGAAGTATCCAAGTTATTGAGTTATCATTAAGAAAATGCTTGCCTCAAATGCGTAATGAATTTCTTCTATTGTTATTTGTATAACTGCAGTGAAAGATGTCATTTTTTTTTTATTTTTTTTATTTTTAAACCGAGTGTGTTGATTACTACTTTTAGCCAGAATATTAAAATTAACCTAACAAATTAACAATTATTTTCTGTAATACTCTGCCCGTCATTTAAATTATTAGACGCTAGGTTAANAAAATTAACCTAACAAATTAACAATTATTTTCTGTAATACTCTGCCCGTCATTTAAATTATTAGACGCTAGGTTAAATTATTGTTAGAAAAAAACACGAAGTGTGTTTTACTGATACAGAGCGAGCACTGTTATAGTTGTAAAGTAAAACATTATAAGTTACATGTAATAGTATGCGTCAAATAAAATTTTATGGCCAAATAAATGAGCTTTCTATTTTCAAAACCAGATACATCACAAAATCATAATTTCTCAGGAGACTAAAACTCTATTGGATGTATTAAATAATGTAGCAATCAGATATCATTTAGGCATGGAATTGCTACATATTCATGGAGAATATGAAGTTCACTGACCTTATAGTTTACGAAATATTTCTGATTATAAAATGGATGTATCTGGTTTTGAACCGATATTTTTAATGTGTCTGGTTTTTCTTCTACATTGATTATTTTCTGTTACCGTAGATCATTTAATGATCTTCATTTCAGACTGTTTCTTCTCCCCTTACATCGTGAGCTTCCTTTCTCCTTCTCTGTCTTTCTAGAAGTATTTCCGCAGTCTTCAAATGCCTTGAAATACCACCAGGCGCACGGTTCTTTGATAGCTGCAAACTGTCTGGAAATGTCTTTTGGCAAACTGGCTCTCGTATTTGGGTCGAACTTTTGTACAAGAAGTTCCTCAGAGTCATATAAAGCATTCTTCCCTCTTGCAGGGTTTACAATCCTAGACTTCCTCGGCGTCGTTGGTTCCGTATGTTTTAAAATAAATGAGTCTTGCGCGAATTGTAACTTAGAAATTCTACCCGCGGTGTTGTAGAACTTCCTGTGAAATCGACACTGATGTGTTCGGGTCACTTCACGACAACGGTAAGCTGCGGCTTTCGTCCCATGGTTGCATGTTATTGGTGTAGGCGGCCCAAGTGGACTATATATATAAAATAAAACATAAACTGTCATTACGGTTGCCAAATAAAGGCAACAGTATAAACCGATTGATACCTCAGTTTCTACTGTGTTGAAACTAGACGCCTAATCTGAATATTAATGAAGGAATGGAGTGCTACGGTATCGTTAATGTTATTTTTATAAAGCATATATCACACGACTATTGTACACCTCACTAACCAACATGACCTCAAATGTGACGTACCTGTATTTCTTCTGCTTAGATCCATCCCACAAATCTTCATGGCGCTGTCTCATTCATGGTACTATCCGTGGATTCCACTGCATGACATTCCATATTNTCCATCCCACAAATCTTCATGGCGCTGTCTCATTCATGGTACTATCCGTGGATTCCACTGCATGACATTCCATATTTAACGCACGCAAGCAAAAGCGACTGCGTGTAGGACAATACTTGCTTCCCAGATACAACGCTGCATGCGTATGCAACTTCCCACTGCAGAGAACAACTGCTACAGGAGGGTATTATGATGCGCAGTAGCCCACAGCGCATGGCGCGGTCATGGATGTATCTGGTTTTGAAACTAACCCCTCACTTCACACGCTTATAACAACAACGTGATGTAGCTGGTTGTGAAACTTTATTTTCTCATTGGGCGGTAGAGACCGGTGTGGGCTAACGAAATCCCGCGGGAACTCAATTAGAAAAAAAAAAATATATTTGTGTGTGGTTTTGCAACTATACTACTAAAATGTGTTCTAATTTTCCAACTATTCCACTCGGACTAGCATAAGTAACAAAACAAATGATAACGTTGCAAAGAGCCGTTGTGTACCAGAGAAATGTGTTAATACCTCAGTCGAAATATTGGCACCCGTTTCACAAATACTTTATTAGGCTACGAATATTTCCTAGTGGGGACACACAAAAAATTTTTTAATACTACCCTTTCGAAAGTGCAACATAAGTAAAATCTGCGATGTCCAGATAAATCAGTTCAATGAAAGTGGGCGGTGACAGTGGCAGAAAACGTAATAGTATCGAACATGAAATTACGTAATCTCTAATCACTCATAGCAGTAAGTAAAAAAGAAATGTAATCCCAGTTTACAAGCCAAGGATCAGTCTGTGAAGCGAAGTGCTTTAAATTCATTAGGAATTATCAGAACATTTATTTGGGGTAAGTTAGTCTCAGCAAGGGAAATGTTGTACCGCCTTCACCAAATGAAGCAGATCTCTAAGTTCCCACATCCTGCACAATAGACTCTCTGCNCCATCCCACAAATCTTCATGGCGCTGTCTCATTCATGGTACTATCCGTGGATTCCACTGCATGACATTCCATATTGAACGCACGCAAACAAAAGCAACTCCGTGTAGGACAATACTTGCATCCCAGATACAACGCTGCATGCGTATGCAACTTTCCACTGCAGAGAACAACTGCTACAGGAGGGGTATTATGATGCGCAGTAGCTCACAGCGCATGGCGCGGTCATGGATGTATCTGGTTTTGAAACTAACCCCTCACTTCACACGCTTATAACAACAACGTGATGTAGCTGGTTGTGAAACTTTATTTTCTCATTGGGCGGTAGAGACCGGTGTGGGCTAATGAAATCCAGTGGTAGCTCAAAACGGCAAAAAAAAATTTTGTATGTAGTTTTGAAACTATACGTCTCAAATGTGTTCTAATGCTCCAACTATTCCACTCGGACTAGCATAAGTAACAAAACAAATGATAACGTTGCAAAGAGCCGTTGTGTACCAGAGAAATGTGTTAATACCTCAGTCGAAATATTGGCACCCGTTTCACAAATACTTTATTAGGCTACGAATATTTCCTAGTGGGGACACACAAAAAATGTTTTAATACTACCCTTTCGAAAGTGCAACATAAGTAAAATCTGCGATGTCCAGATAAATCAGTTCAATGAAAGTGGGCGGTGACAGTGGCAGAAAACGTAATAGTATCGAACATGAAATTACGTAATCTCTAATCACTCATAGCAGTAAGTAAAAAAGAAATGTAATCCTAGTTTACAAGCCAAGGATCAGTCTGTGAAGCGAAGTGCTTTAAATTCATTAGGAATTATCAGAACATTTATTTGGGGTAAGTTAGTCTCAGTAAGGGAAATGTTGTACCGCCTTCACCAAATGAAGCAGATCTCTAAGTTCCCACATCCTGCACAATAGACTCTCTGCAACTCAACTTTGTCAGAAGGGATATTTCTCAAACTTTCATACACTTCTAGCAAGGAATTTGTATATTGCATGGGCAAAGTGCTTCCTTAACAAAATAGCGATTGGTAAAATGAAGCCATCCAAAAATCGCCACTACTAAGATGATAGGCGCGGGGGAAGGGGGACAAATAAATCGCCAAGTCATGAAACACAGTGGTCAAGCAAGATGAAAATTTATTAAATGAGACTGGCTATTTATAATACGAAGGGAAAATAATAAATTTAATTATTGAAGGCTGCAACCTAGGGGAACTCAGCGCAGGCTGTTTCATTATGGCGCAGATATGATCATACAAGTTCACGTTGATGTTTATTTACGTCATATGATTTTATTCTTCCAAGCGGCATATTATGACAAAGAGAATTAGTTGAATGAGTTGATGTAACATGGGTTAAATTTTACTACCAGTTATAAGCTTGTGACTGCAAAAACCTCACCAAATTTCCTGTTTCCTTCAATCACGGTCGGTCCTGAATGTTATTTAACCCCTATTTTAATACACGAATTTAATAGCTATTACATAATTTCTCCATAGATACAGGGTAAAACAGTTATTTTACTTTTTCACACCGCATTGAAAATACACACGTTTTGAAATCAATAGTTTGTGCCCAAAGGCAACATAAAAATAAACTATTTTGTTATTTAAATATATTAATTGGCGCAGTGTTTTTATATCATTATTTTCAGCTAGGCTCTTAATATTTAGCGTAGGCCAACTCGCTGAAACAAAGTTAGGCAGATTAGACCATCCTCATGTCTGAGCCGTCTTTTTGTACGCGCGGCCTCTTAAAATATTTTAACCCTTTAACCATTATTCACCAAACTAAATGTAAGGAAATATGACTTTTAATGTGTTCAACCATTTCGAACGCATATTTTTTAAATGATGGCCGTTTATATTTTTTAAGTGCTATGTGATCTCAGGAAAAATTCAAACTATGTAAACCGAAATTAGTGCTTTGATATGATATACACTTTTTTTTCCAATATAATCAAAAGCTCGTGTTCACATTAGCATGCGATTTTGGAACATAACTACTCCAAAATAAAATACCTTTCAAGTTAACATTCCATCACCTTAAAAGATGCCGGAAAATTAAAGATTATGCTTAAATATTGAATCTCAATAACCTACAAAAAGTTTAGGACGCTTTAAAACTAAAATAGTTTTAAATAAAAAAAAAATCCTAATTTTTAAGCCTAACTGTATTGCATTTTTAAAAACATGATGTAAATTACGTAACTTATAAAAGTAAGATATTTTACATTAAATTACAGTACTTACTGTGTACACTATGTTATATCTTCAGCAGTTCGCTATTTAATAAATAGGATTGCAAAAATTTATTTTTCGTAAGCGTACATAATTTATCAGTAACTGCTCAAACAATTAACGTCAAATCGAATCGAATATTCCTTTTGCCAAGTCATGTTTTAAATCATAAGTTCCTACAGTCCAAGATTTTTAGAAACTTCACAAATAATTTAAAATAAACTTTTGTAGAGAAGTGTAGGCTATGTTTTTCTGTGAGCCATTTATTTCTACAAAGTGAAATGCATTAACCATGTCTTGAAGATAATACTAAGTTTACTTCGCATAATTTTGTAAATAGTATTTGTAAATAGTAATTTAATATCTCAAGAGTAAAATGTAATGCCGTTATAAACATTTTTTTTGTTACGTGCAGTATATTAAAACAAAAGAGACTAAAATAAGAAATATGTAATTTTATAGGTATCCATCAGGCTTTTTTTTATTATTTATATACCTTAACCCTATTTTCGATAAGATGTATATTCCGTAGTTTTATTGCTGGAGAAATAACTGTATCGTTTTTTTATCTCTCTTCCTTTCTGTTCTCTATTCTCTTTGACTGAGAGTTCACCAGCAGGTTGCAGAGAATAAATGCGTCCCGAGCGATAAAATGGTGGGAAAAAAAGAGCGTGATTTCCATGTGAAAATGTGAGCGGAAAAGAAATTGTGTCAAGAGGGCTCCTGTTCAGACGTCCGTCGCTCTGCTTCTTGCACGGCGAATAGAGGGCGTTTTGAATGTCGTATCTCGATATTGCCTCACGTCTTTAAAAGTGTAAGTTCACGAGCACCAGTCTCACGACAAATATCTTACCTTTTCCCTACCCGATGTCTTTTCGCTGAGTTGAAGTGCCGATTGCTGCAGCAGACACAATGAGGAGTACGTCCCATATTCCTGTGCAAGTGTGAGTATTATTTTACTCTGCAGCTTGGGAGTGTAGGAGTGAGTTTCTAAATAAAGAACATTAGAGGTTACTAGGGAATATTATGAAAACAAGTGTTAGATTTCTTCTTTTTGGTGACGGTGTAGCCTGTCACATTATATAATACTGAAAAAACAAAACCATCAACAAACTTCGGCAGGTTATCCTTGACGAAAATATAAGACAAAAATATATGTACCACTTTTTGTTAAAGTGATTATTAAGGGAGTTATGCGCCCTCAACAACCAAGCTTTGAAGTGTTTTTCGTTACAAATATCAGGAACTACTTGATATGAAACAAATCGATGAATAGTGTTTTGTAAAATGAATACCTTACTCCTGTGAAAACGCGGTTGGTAATATAATTCTCCTTCATTAGTACAATAGGGATTGCCACCCTGTGTTTTGTTACTAATCAGCGCTTCTTTATTCCTAATGGGGGAGGATGATACCAACAGCATTTTCACAGATCTCCGTTCTGCAAAACACAATTCACCGATTTCTTGCTTAATCTCAAGTAATTCCGGAGAATCACAATTTAAAATATTTCAAAACTAGACTATCGAGAGCAAATCGCTCCCTTGATAATCACTTAAAAAAAAGTGATACAAATATTTTCATCTAATATTTCCGTCGGAATAACCTGCCGGAGTTTGTCGGTGATGTAGTAACATGTTGTATAAATAACATAACACATTTTCATGAGTATACTCGTATATTACCACAACGTTGTAGGATAGGAGAAGTCATGACTGGTCCTGTGTGCAGTCAGAACCTACACTTTAAAAACTATTCGCAAATTTATCGTATCAGTGTATACGTAGAGTGGGAAAGTATGACTGGTTAACTTTTTTCCTGTACATCCTTGGTGGTACATTTGTTCAGGAAAGTCAAATGCGTAGGAAATTCCCTTCTTTGTATGTTGGCGACGCTAAATATTCATATAATGGCAGTCTAATATGTCGTATGGCTTTCATTAAATTAATAGATTAAGAATTTCTATTACACTTCAGGAATTTTACCGGAATCGTTTTGTTTTATACTGTACTATACTATATATTCTGACATTGCCACTATGTGGGTAATTCCTTTGCCACATTCGCAGTAGCATGCACACGGCAAAGGCACATGGAAGTCTGACGTAGCTACATTAATGAGCAGCATCTGCTACATTGACACACACAAACTCACAGAAATATTGCACACGCACGGTTCACAGGAAGTTAACAACTGTTTACCTTTCCTACGTGCTGCTTGCTGTTCTGTGTGCGCAGCCAATCAGGTTATACACAGAAGATCCAAGAAAACTGGTACACCTGCCTAATATCGTGTAGGACCCACGCGAGCACGCAGAACTGCCGCTAAGCGACGTGGCATGAACTCGACTAATATCTGAAGGTATGCAGGAGGCATTGCAATCTGCACCAATTTGAGAAAGGGTTGCACGTCTGTCACGTTTAATGTTTCTCGTCAGTCGTCGTTTGTCCCATTCGTTCACGGTCTTTTTCCGGCCGCAGCGATGTTGAAGTTTTGATGTTTTACCGGATTCCCGATATTCACGGTACACTCGTGAAATGGTCGTACGCGAAAATCCAAATTTTATTGCTACCACGGAGATGCTATGTCCCATCTCTCGTGCGCCGACTATGACAACACGTTCAAACTCACTGAAATCTTGATAACCTGCCATTGTAGCAGCAGTAACCGATCTAGCAACTTTGCCAGGCGCTTGTTGTCTTATATAAGCGCTGCCGACCGCATCGCGTTACTCTGATTGGTTCCATGCCTCTGTTATTTGCATACGCACGCCCATACCAATTTTTTTGGGCTCTTCAGTGTAGTTCAGTTAATATTCTAACAAACACTAAAATAATAATTTTTTTATAATTTACTCATGAATTTGACCACAGTTGTAAGATTTTCTTTTCTTTTTGAATAAACAAAGAAAAATTTCGGCAGTTAAGTGACAAAAAAAAAAAAGACACTGAAAAAATTTTGACGTAGTGCTTTTTTGCAAAGAAATTATTTTTAATGGTTTACTAAAGTATACGTTATTATTACCCATGGAAGACAGAAATACCACAATAATACAACTAACCAAGTTTACGAGAGACGTACGGCTGATAACTAATGATGCAATGCCTGAATCATTATGGCAAAGTCAAATACTCTGACGTTATACATTTCTACAACTTACTGATCTGTAATCAGTGTTANGGCTGTTCAGTGTAGTTCAGTTAATATTCTAACAAACACTAAAATAATAATTTTTTTTATAATTTACTCATGAATTTGACCACAGTTGTATAATTTTCTTTTCTTTTTGAATAAACAAAGAAAAATTTCGGCAGTTAAGTGACAAAAAAAAAGACACTGAAAAATTTTGACGTAGTGCTTTTTTGCAAAGAAATTATTTTTACTGGTTTACTAAAGTATACGTTATTATTACCCGTGGAAGACAAAAATACCACAATAATACAACTAACCAAGTTTACGAGAGACGTACGGCTGAAAACTAATGATGCAATGCCTGAATTATTATGGCAAAGTCAAATACTCTGACGTTATACATTTCTACAACTTACTGATCTGTAATCAGTGTTAAGTTGAATACNAAAGTATACGTTATTATTACCCATGGAAGACAGAAATACCACAATAATACAACTAACCAAGTTTACGAGAGACGTACGGCTGATAACTAATGATGCAATGCCTGAATCATTATGGCAAAGTCAAATACTCTGACGTTATACATTTCTACAACTTACTGATCTGTAATCAGTGTTAAGTTGAATACGGAAAGGCAGACTTTCCAATCGCTGGCAATATATGAAACAAGTTTCAACGCAAGTAACCTGCCTGAAAAATGTATTGAAATTTTCTAGAGATATTCTGTGTTAATGTGACAACGAGTTTTGTCACGTATCAATGAGAGATTTGTTTGTTCCAGCCAACAAAATACGTGTTTGTATTCCGCGATCCTATGCTTAGCAGCCCCAAGAAAATATTTTGTTGAGTAAATAAAATATACATTTACACATTATTAACAGTCACAGAACATTTGGTGGGTACGGATTTTCGAATACTCACTTAAAAATGTCACGAAAATGTAAATATTATTGGCGTGAGTTACGAGTTGTAGGTTAGGTGCTTCAGAGCTACCGCATTCGTAAACTTTATTTTGAACGGTTGTTGTACCGCTAATTTTAATTAATATTCTTCGCTTAATTTACTTGTACATGACGAAATAGCAAAAATCAAGGCTGAATTTAGGAACCTGCGATTTCGCGTTACATCTTAAAACCACGCCGGATGGCGAAGTTCTGTGAAAAATTGAAAACCACTAAACCATATTTTGGTTCCCCGACTGTGTTTCACGCCGTTCTCTCGTTTGAATCAAAAACAAAATTTCATTCATACAATAAGTTTTCTAATAGAACTGGGCCATAAGTAATGTCTCGAACAAATAAATTTAATCATAAAGCAGCAAATGCAAATGTCATGGGAATGATTACGACTGTTAACAGCACCAATTTTGTAAACCTTTCTGCTACGTGGCTGAAACCTTTCAGTCCGGAATTAACATCCTATCTGAAGTGCTGCAATCGTCTAAAATTTTTTAAGCCTACTGTACTTGTGTCGAAGATGTTTCTCGCAGCCAGTGAAAATCGGGCAGCGTGTTGATTGCTGTCGGCATCAATCGTTCAGAAATGGGAAGTGCAGAAACTTAAAAAAAAAAATAAAAATCTGGTTCCTCACAAGAAAGACGCCCAAACCACTGGCTACTGATTCCTTGTGTACAGAGTCGACCTTGAACTCGGGCACGGGAACTGGAAGTGTTAAACGCTAACGTAATTCGTTATCTGAGGTACGCGGCCGTAATTCCACTGAACAGTTATATCTACGGTTTCGGAATTTTTCCCACGCCTCAGTGGCCCTTTAACACTTAGAAACGAGTTTACTTATTTCTTCTCTGTTTACACCCGATCAGAAATAGGCGCCTGCGTTCCGCCGGCGCGAAGTGTTAACGTAACGCATCGCCCGTTTCCGTAGCGAAGAGCGGGATTTATTACCGGCGGAGAAAAAAAATGAAAAGTCGGAGCCCGCTCTCTCTTCAATTTGACTGCTATTTGGAGCGTAAAAGCGATCCGGAGAGCGTAAAAAATAGGGAAGGAAAAAAATGCGAAAAAAATTGAATGAACGAACTCTAGTGTGACGGCAGACATTTCATGCAAAACAGATGAACTTTTGATAAAAAAAAAAAAAAACGTATTTTGCGAGAGTGAAAAAAAGGGGGGGGGGGAGAAGGAATGGAGTTAAACTCGTGAGCACATCCCTGGAGGAGAGACAAAGTCCAGAAGGGGATGACTCGTTGTCAGGAACAGCTGATGTGTGCTACAACGAGAAACGTAATCCGGCAACACACCCAACCCCCTCCTCCGCATCCCTCCTCTAAACCCTAGTTCGTCTGTGTCAGAAATTGAATCGGTGAAAGGGAAGGCGCCAACACTGGTGTCTTTCCAATGAAAAATCGAAATGTGCGCGTTCTTTTTCATGTTTTGGAAACAGTTTCATCATACCGTTGGCGGTGCAGTGTAAACTGCTGGTGACGAACATTCAGCGTTAACAGGTCTCCATCGAAATAAACTGCAGAAATAATGTATCTGAATGTTGTATTTGTATATTGCACGTGCAAATTTCCATAAGCCTTCGTTATAAATAATTTTTTTATAGTGTTTTCGGATGTAATGAGCAAGAAAGACCACAGCATGGCTTACAGGCCCTATCCTTTAAAGAACAAGTATTTCGCAAATAACAATGCTTAATAAGCCCCTCAGTAGTGCGCTTTATCAAAAGAATTTCTCAATGCTGCTTACTTGAGATTACTATGCTTTGTTTTTTTTTTTTTAAGAAAACGTTTTGATTTGCCAATTAATGTATTTGTCAGAATAGTGACAAATCACGACATTGCTTATTTTAGTCTACATGCTAACACTAAAGGTGTTTACTCGGTAAGTCGCGTTAGGTCAAGTATTATTACAAATCCAGAAATACCACCATTTCGTTCGCAGGCAATATATACTCCAAGCAAATGTACAGCTATTTTCTGTGTTTCCTATTTTATCCACGGTTTTAACATTACGTCCTAAAGGACTCTTGGCTAGTAATAAACGCAAATAAAATAAATTAAAGAATTTTGTAGAACCTAGTTCACATAGCCAAATTTCTTCTAAAAATAGTAGCCAATAAAAATAAATATTGGCTCAAATACCTATTTTAATATAGCTTCTAAAGTATCGGAATATGAATCCGCTGAAATTGTTTTCTTAAATACAGTTTTAGATATATTTTTCGCACTTAAATTCTATTACGGATTTAATGCTTCCATTTAATTTACAAAATATTGGAAAAATACCTTCACAAATTACCTACCTCTAAGAATGCTATTAGAGATTTACTATGGCGTCGAGACCTACAAATTCCTAGACTTATTAACAGTACAGCGTGTAGTCAAGTGAAAATTATGTGTTCTGTGCATCTTTAAGTCACGCCATTGTGAAGTGCATTGCAGCTGGCCGTACGTATTTTAGATAATGTCGGATAAAACGTGATGTTGCACATTAACCACGTGGATTCCACACGTCTGTATACGTGTGAAAATGTTTGCAAGTTAGATACTATTGGCCCCAATAGGTTTCAAACAATTTTGTTGGGCTAACGAGTAAAACGTTTGTCCGATATACAGGCATAGTATTAAAATTGTGTCCCACCTGTTGTATACTACACGGCTATTCATAGAATTTCTTAAGACTGTATATAAGTACTGAATTCTGGTAAGTTGTATAGTAGCATACAAAGAGGTCATTATTGTTTCTTCGGTTGTTTTATTTCTTACTCGCTGGGCTGAGTTATGTACACTAAGAAATCTTTCGAAAATTTACCACACTAGTGTATATGTATATTAAGAAAGCGCGAGTGGTAAAGTTGGTTCTCATACTTCCATGGCAGCGTTCCTTCATTTGCTCAGGAAAGAGTCAAATCCAAAGGAAAATTCCGAACTTTGTATAGTAGTGACACTAAATATTCCCAAATTTCTAGTCCTAAACGTGGTATTATTTATGTACAATGTATAGGTGAAAAACGTCTGTTGCAGTTTAGGAAGATTATCAGAATTTTTTTTATCTCTGTAAGACGGAAAAACCTACTAATATTGCCCTTTAAATGGTAACTACCAAAATTTCAATTACCATTTTTCTTGAGTAAAAGTAACATATTTCGTTATTTGCAATTATAAGATTGTCAGGCAAAAAAAAAAAATTACATCTAAACATAGAATCGAGAAAATTTGCCCTTGATCGGCAATGCCCGCCTTGTTTGCGTGACCGTTAGGTTGATGGATCTCGAATCATTATTATAGTAAAATTTAGTACGGTTCACAAAGATTCCTTTTGAAACTTGTTGCAAAAATTTATTTGTATCTCTACAACTTATATGTGTTACGTTTGCAGTGTATTGTTAAATGAAATACACTTAACGGTTATTGTTATTTTGACATCTATAGCAAACTTTAAGTTTACAGTACTTGCGTGTTAAAAGTTGACTTTGGTTTTACTCATTCGACACATACGTTTCGCCAAGTGGACTTAAAATATTTCTGTAGTGTTAACAAAAATTAACTTGGTCACTTTTTTTGAGTCACTTCTTTGTAGGTTACAGAAAACTTTTACGGTGTTCCTTGGAGACCATTCAGCTAGCAACTCCATGAAAGCGTCGTACCGGTTACTAAGTCACTTACAAAGTCACACACACGACTTAACGAGTCCTCCACAGGGCACGACCACAGTATAATAAGTCGATTGTTGAATTTTTACATTAAAGTTAATTTTCACAGTAAATATACATTAAAATGTTTGTTTTTAATTTTCTTGTAACGTTTATATTTTTAAAATAATTTCTTTGATCACCCAAGTAATTATTTTCATTCGTTTTAACGTAGTACTTAACAGTAATTGTAAACCACCCATCCATTTTCTAGGTATAAGATTTTCAGTTATTTAACATTTAAATTAAATTTAGTTTTCAAAGACTTTTTTAATTTGTGATTTGTTTTAATTTTTTGCGTTATTAAAACTTTTGCAGTTTTATTTTAAATGTATTTTTTTCTTGTATTTTTCGGTTTGCGATCTTTCAGTTTTTTTTTGTTTCGTTTTTCCGGAAGTTAGTTCAGATTCCTGTGTTGTCGTTTTACGTAGTTGTCTCGGAAAATGTGCTTCTGGTGGTAATTTTGATTAAGGCGGGCGAGATTTAATTCCACTGGGATTGAATCTGGTCAATCCCCGGCGCCAGCTTAAATATTTAATGTTAGAGTGGTCCCGGAAGTAAGTTTATTTCACAGGAACGCCGCGCCGCGTTTGAGAAGAGGGTGCAGTCGTTATCGCAGAAATCTTTGAGCAAATCCAGACGCCGCCGACGACGAGGCGCCGCTTAGCGCCAGGCGCCATATCAGTAAGGATGACGCCAAATAAACCCAAGGAGACGCTTACCCTTGTTTGATGCTGGGGGGGCATATAATCGCCTACGAAGTATTTCAATGGATCGTTTGGAGGGTCTACTTAACTTTTAAACTGTTTTCTGAATTTTTCTTATTTGCATTTTTATTATGTGATACAATCCAGTTGTCTGATGCTCAACAGACTTAAGTTAGTGCCGATGCATGTTACTTAATTTTATTAACCCTGAAAAACTTTTGAGAAGGATAAATTTTTATTTTGTATAATAAGAAATTTTAATTTTTTATTGCCGTTTGTGGAGTTGTCAAAACGAGAGACATGCTTTTCCGTTAAGAAGTTAAAGTTATGCTCTGATATAGACACGTGATAATTAAAGACAGTTGTAATTAATAACACGTTCATTTTAACAGATAAAATAAATCACTGCAATTTTTGACAAATTTTTTTTCCGACATTCTTACCAGCATAAATAAATTTTGTAAGGATGGTGTTTATTTAAAGCCATTTAACTCCTTATTGAGATTCAGCATAAATCTGAAAGATTTCAAATTTTTCTGGTAGAGAGTCGGGCATCTTCACGTTTCACTAAATACAATTATATTTTCTAACTGACATTTTCATTTAATAAAATCAGCTTAAAATTCACAGTCCTTCTCTTCTTTTCAGTAGCTAAAGTAGTGAGTTGGAGTAATATCAGAGTGTTTCATTCTGTTTTGTCGAGTTTTTTTCATGCATATTAATTTAAAAGGTGTGTTTATCTGTCTTTTGAAAGTGTAGATGTCACAATCTATTTACAATCCCCACAAATACCAATCTTTACGCACCAAACACTAACACCAAACTCCTTCACCAATACACAATACATTGCATCAGGCTGGACGTTCCTACGTGTCATTTTTCCCGCGTGCAGGATATTATGGCTTGCGGCAGCGGAAGAGTGAGCCAACCTGTGTCTCAGGCAAGAGAAATCAGCTCCTCGCTGTTTTATAGAGGTGCCTTTGGTCGTGACCAAGGGACGGTGATTTGCCGAGAAAAGATCCCATGACTAGATGTATCTTTCGTGAAGCCGGATGTGCCTCTGTAAGATCACGCATGTCACGGCCCCGGTTTTCACAGTTGCCGGTAGTTTTTTTTTCTCCAAAATATGATATCGTCCGAAAAAATTTCATCACGCAAATACAATTAATAATTAAATTTTACTCCTAGTCCCTGGGTTTAGTTTGTAAATGAGTGCATACAATTTGTCTGTGAAAGGGTGACATAATGCTTCGAAATATCTGAGATCGTCGTAAAGCGATACACTCGTTGCTTCCGTGGTGATTTTCTTTAGCCAACTTTCCGAAGGAAAGATAGGCTTATGCAATGACCTAAATGTCTGTCTGAAATGTATGCCTCCCTCTAAAAACCTTTAAACTTGCCAACTGAATTTCACCTTACACGATCCACGTATACTATTTGGCAAGTAAATCCGACTTTTAGAGTTTTGATCACTCAGAATAATGATTTTCAAAATGGCGATAATTTTAATATTTATGGGGTTAGGGCATATTATATATTTCGAACCATATAACAAATTTAAACCTTATTTGGTGTGTTGATAGGCCATAACGTAAAAAATAAATTTATAAAGCAACAATGTTCTTGGTCGGGATTTTGGAAGATTGTTCAATATGAAAAACCAAAGCTTCTACGGTGTATCTCGGGAACTACTCAACCGATTCCTGTAAAATTTGGCACATAAGTAACAATAACGTAGGACATGACCATTCTGTTGTGGCTCAGCTGCTGACCAGTCCGTGGCGGGCTAGAGATGCACCATCGTAACTCAACTGGCTTGCACAACCTTGCTTCGGCCGGGCGCACAACACTGGTGAATCGATCGCTGATCGATACATTTACACTCGCAAGTTTGCACTTGCAGATTTTTATAAATACACAAGATGTGCTTTCATTAAAGGTTGCGTCGTGTTGTTAGTTAATGACAGCATAGTCCCACAAAATGTTATTACAATATGTTCGTGGATTGAAAAAAATCTAAAGGGAAAGAGAGACAGAGAGAGAAACACATCCAGAGAGACATTCGGACGATTTCATAAGCCTACCTTAGGCTAAACTGGTACCTACTCGAATATACATGGTTCGCCAAAGTCTACTCTGGTTCCACATAACACGCTGTAAATATGTCAGTGTGCAGGGGACGCAGTAGACAGACAGGCAACGTACACACACAGATAAACACCAGATTGGTTGAATCTTACCACAGACTTGTATCTTACCTTATAAGGAACAATTGCCACCGCCTGATCCTCGTAGGCTACGAACAACAAGCAAGATACACTAGAAGTAAATAAAATCCAAAATATTACCACCAGCTTCTGATCGAATTATTACTCACAGAGACTTGAGTGGAATTAAAATTTGATTTAACTGGAAAATAAATATTTTGGTTGAAACATCATGAATTGAATGAAATATATCTACAAATACTAAGTATTATCCAGCAGCTCGTTATTGGTTCCAACGTTTACTTTTCTTTGTGTGACCGTAACAATGAGTGTAGTCCTCCAGTACGTATTTCTTAATTGCCGTTCAATTGTAGCTCAATCTCTTCAGATCCTTTAAATTATTTCAAAATGTGTAAATTTAATTAATAAATAATTTTTTCACACCAACTCAGATGGAGAACATGATACCTCAGTTCAGGGCTCCGTAGGCATAAAGGTAGAGCATTTATAACAATAATCATGATCCAAGATGGCGTAATGTAAGCCGGATTAAAAATCATTCGTTATATTACGGGCGTAGTGTCAGTGTCGAAAATTCAGCATAATTAGGTTACTGTTAATCTTGATCGATGTCATATCCCTTGAATTATTATGTAGTTGGTTCCGCTGGTTGTGGGCCTTAGTCTTCCCTGACAAGGCTATCGAGCCTTAGGTACGTCACTAAAGTCCTTACCGCACCATTCGCTAACTCAGTAGCTCAAACTTGGCTTTAAATAAAATCCGCATAGGTGGCGCGAGCCGACTTAAATTATTCCTCTTCAGATGCCGAACGTCTTCACCTTATCGGCAGCCTGCATCCCTCTACAGGACTCGGTCAATTAACCAGCAAAATAAACGTCTTTAAACATCGCGCCAATCACGAGACGAATACATAATATTTTACACATACGTAGGGCCAATGACTTTTCGCGTAAAACTCGGAGCCCACAGTAGACTTCAATACTATATACACACCTCAGCTGTTGTTATACTCCATTGGCTGCTGGTGCCGTGCCCGTCTTTGACCAAGCCACTCAGGACTAAGTAACTCTGACACTGAACCTTCGTGATTCGTGCGCAAACGGTTAACACGTGCCAGAACATTCTTTAGCCAATCAAAGAAGCTGGACGACCCAACAGTGCTTTGGATTGTATCTTGTCTCGAAATATTTTTGCGAAATATCGCTGCTCCTACTCATACGTCATGTGTTACCATAGCAACCAATCAACAAATTCCTCTATGCAAAGCGACCCCCATGAAAATAACTTCATTAATAAAAACAGAAACCCTTAAAAACATTATTACATGAAAATACGTTTTCTAAAGTTAAAACAACTTGCTATTTATATTATGAATTATAGCTGGAGTAAATAAAATATATCTGCAAAAAACAAATAATAAACAAAACAAATCAATATTACGTAAACATATATATTGCAAAAATTAAACCGAGAAATCTGTGACAGGATTATGTAGGATTATGTAGCAGTTATTTGTGGAGATTCCTGGAGATTATGTTTTAACTCGGGTAAAAGTTAACTGCATAGACCTGTGCACAGGTCAAGAAATTTTCATCCGTTATGGTTGAAGTGTATATTTCACAGGGCCAATGAAAGTTCTCTCACTCTAATACTAGTCATATGTGATTGGTTTACAAAGAGGTAATCAGAGAGAAAAACTAATTATCCAATCACACAAGTACCAAAAAACTTCAATGATTTCGTTTTTGTGTTGTCACAAAATATTTTCGCAAATATTAGAGCAGCAGAATTATCACAAGCCCATTATCCAAATAAAGAAATTTTGTCTGAGTCTGCAACAAATAATGAAAGAAACTCTCTCTCTCTCTCTGTCTATATATATATACACGTAGCATAAATAAATATAACCAGGATAGAAAAATATTTGTTATAAATAACTTTGGACACCTTAGTTTCGAGATAAGTTTTGCATTCGATCTCCTAGAACCATGCGCATAGATATTCCTCTTTGGTTGTTGGCCATGTGTCTTTTTCAGAATAAAATATTTTCTTATTTGCCAAGACCAATGAGATTTGAAAGTTGCTCCGCTACTGAAATTCTGTGATTTCTGGACAGACACCTTGCATATACAACAATTATACTCATCTAATCACGATTTCACCCAAAGATTTTTTCAGCACAGCCAGACATTTACAATTTTCACAGAAAAAGCTGTGTCCCTGTAACTAGCCATTTCTATTCAGTAACCGCTCAGAGAATAAAATAGTTCCTCACACTCTAAGTGCTACAAATAGTTGAGAGAATAATCATTTATATATTTGGCATCACAAATCTCTGTATTGTGTCAGAAGAAATTCAGCGTATAACGCAGTAATAAATTAAAAACCAATTAAAATGTGCTACTGCTATCAAGTACATAAACATAACAGATGCAAAATACCGTAGAAGGAACTACGAAACATAAGAAATATAAATCCTTGGAACAAGTAATCATCACTTCGAAATGGTGGATGTAGGTCCCACATTTATAACAACGTATCTTCAATGGCTATAAATGTGCAAAGTATTGTTTGGGGTTTTGGCTATTTTCCCCAGGTTCCTCGTATTTACCAGTGTCTTTCTCTTTTTCAGCTTATTGGTTCACTAACTATCCGGTTCTGTGCAAGAACGACAATCTGCGTCTGTACACATGTATTGTAAATTTTTTCATATACTATTCGCACCTTTATAATTTTTCCGATTAAATAAAGAAACTATAAAATCGATCAATCAATGAAATGTACACAGTATGCAGACTGTATACAAACAGACCCAAATCGCGTTCTAAGAGACTCACACAGCGGGTTAGCTTATGGTCAGGCCCGCATTACAGTTACAGCCACGGCGTTACGTATAATCAGGTATGCTGTGGTAGCATCACTAACATTATAAATGTAAACAGGGACGAAAGGGCGTGGCTGTTCATTTGACGTGATTGTACGCATTCTCTCATTGGCCGCGCGGGACCCTGGGAACGGGCATTGTGTCTGACTGGCTACAGCACGCCGAGGAAGGTTCGCTACTGGCTGAGCAGCAGGTTGACGACTATGTTACCAAAAACGCTGATTGGTGACCGGCGTTCCAGCACGTTGCTGGAAAGTGACGCCATCTTGCTGGCGTGTGCAACCGGGTTTAGCGCGCGAATGAAGAGATATGGGGCGGCTCTCTGCATCGACGTCTCGAGAGCCGATGAGGGTGAAGTGAGGTGAGTATGAAGCAGCCCAGGAATGAATAAACGAGGGGAGGGGAGCGGGAGATATACTAGAAAACCATCCGAGCAGCGGCATCGTCCAGCATGATTCCCACTTGCGAAAATCAGGCGTGAACCAGCCGGGGATTGAACTTGGTTCCTGTTGGTGGGAGGCGAGCGTTCTATCCGCTCAGCCACCGCGGCCTCTGGATTCAGAGGTATCAGTAGCTGTTTTACAGCTATATTCACAAGTGATCTGCATCAGTAGTGCCAGTGACTTTTCGCGTAAAAATCGCAGAAAACAGTAGACTTCAATACTATATACATACCTCCGCTGCTGTTATACCTCCATTGGCTGCTGGTGCCGTGTCCGTCTTTGACCAAGCCACTCGGGACTAAGTAACTCCGACACTGAACCTTCGTGAATTGTGCGCAAACGGTTTACAAGGACCAGAACATTTTTTAACCAATTAAAGAAGCTGGACGACCATACAGTGCTTTGGACTGTATCTTGTCTCGAAACCTTTTCGCGAAATATCACAGCCCCTATGCATCAGTGTGTGTTGTATAAAGATGGCCGCCGCCTGGCCGGCGGCCATCTCGCGAGTCCTGCGTACTTGTTGCTCGTCGGCGTTGCTGCGCTGACGGACGGCGTGTTTGAAGGGGAGAGAGGCTCTAGACGCGTCACGCCGGAACGTTACACGCACCACGGCTGGCGTGCCTTTGTTCCCGCGCTTTGACGAGGGAATGTGAGCCGCGGCGTCACCCGCAGATGTACAGACCTCACCTCGCCCTCCGGCCTCAGACGCACTCACGCCAGTCTCCGTCACGTATCCGGAGTCATCAAGTACGAAAAGTGGGGCGAGCAGACACATTTCGTTAGGTTCGAGGTTGAAGTAGAGACGGCATCCTTGCGTCATTGCAACAGAAATTACATCAGTGTAGTCCATTTGCATTTTTTTCACACTTTTTTTGAATAAAACCTACGAAAAATCACCCAATGCATAATGTTTTTGGTTATTTCCTTAATATGGCGTGTATCAAAAGCGTTTCATACTAATCTTAACATAATATTTTCTTACTTTTGGTTATATCAAATTTTTATTTATATTAAATTTATAAAAAAATTATTTTTCAATTACTTTTAATGTGAATAAAAACAGTGGGAAAATAAGTGTGTTGGTAATGCCTAATGATAAATAGTGCTTATACAAAATATTATTACACTAGTTGCGCACGAATGCGAAGCGTTTTACCTTTGGTGTGATTCCCTAGAATTGGTTAAACTTTCTTTGCATGAGGCAGAGAAATATACTCCAAGTAGAACTTTTGCAGTGAATGTGGACCTATTTATGTGTCTCGCCTGTCTGCAGGTATTTTGGGCTTTCGAGGCCTCGAATCGCGTTAGCTGTAAGGCCAACACTTACTATTTCACCACTTAACTCGTGGCCTTTACGAGCAAGGAAGCTCAAGCGGTGTGCAATCTTTCTGCCTGAGACTCCCCTGAACGTGACTAATTGGTGACCATGTATTTTTGTGGCAAACTAATAAGGATAAAAGTATGATGCGTTTCTTAAGACGACTCTAAAGTTTTTGTGTTGAAAACTTAGCACGTAAAGCTGATTATGAAAACATCAATTTTAATAATTTTCACCCATAAAATAATAATCGTTGGAGTTAAAATGCGAGCTTTAAACTTGCCCTTTGGCACGAAACCTTTCTTAGAGGCTATTCTTGTTTAGACACCACCACAAAATACCATGGCGTTTTTTTAATCACATGATTTATACCAAACCCTTTGCAACGAATTTCATGCGCCTGCCATGATGACTTCTCAAGAACTACTTCACAATGCACGGAATTTGCTAGAAACAAAGATTATTTAACATAGAATAACGTCCCAATTTTAAACATAGTAAAACCAATTAATTTATATTGTTTTAGGATTAATTTCCTTAATACATGTACGTTAAGTATGGAATTTGAATTTTTTTTCTCTCATGGATGCTTAAGAGAGCACATCGTGGGCATAAAATAGTCAAGCGAAGAAATTAGAATGATTTCGTTAAATGTACTAAAGGAAAAGCTTGGATTAATTCTCACAAATGTAGTAAAGAACGAAGTTTTTACAAATCTACTGAAGAACTAAGAGTTATTAACGCACTTCAGAATGTTTAGAAATATAGCTGCAAAAGTTTCCTTACGTACAAGGAAAACAAATATTTTGAGTGTATTGGTCGATAACATTTTTTACCCAATAGGTTTTCGAAACATCCCGAAAGAGAAAAACACCTAAATTGGAAGGATCAAACTGTTGTGAATAGTTAGTTGATTTATGTATTATCATATAAAGTGTATCTGAAAGGAATTTTTTATATTTGTACCTTTCTTCCACTCACCTCCTAAACCGTCTGCCACCCTCGAGAATGTCTTCATTGGGAGCAATTAATCGAAAGTGACTTGTCACACAGGCTGCCTTCCAAAACCAGATATTATTGCTACCTCCTTCCACCTCCCTCCAATTCCTTCAACCAAATCAGTGTATTTTAATTGTGCGTCCAGGACAAACGTTCAATAAATTATATTTTCCATTCCCGCGAATATAATTTCACACACACGAACATATGATCAACAGTTTCTGTACTGCAACAAGTCAGAATCACTATCTTTCTGGTTTTATAACATATTAAATAAACCAAAAGAATTCTAATTTCTGCCATGTATTCAGAAGTAAATTAAACTAGAAAAATTATTGCCTTGTGATAACTTAGCGCATTTTTAACGTGCAAAATATAAGAACATTTCAGCTTACCTTATTGTTTTCGAATTTTCCTAAAACCTTTTTCTGAATTCATTAAACATTATATTGAAATAATACGTTTGAACTTTTGTGGCGGCGTATCACCTTCGATCCCATCAACCAAAACTACCCACCTTAACTTCCGCCACTCCTATCCTAAGAGCAACAGGATGAGGTAGGGATGGTAAGCTATTATTCCAAAATCGTGTAAAACAAACAGGGAAATCAAATTTGTGAATACGTTTGCTTTCAAAGGTTGAAAGTGTGCTACAGTAAAATAAACAAATACATATTTATGATTTCAAGCATAATAGCGGCTGTAAAAACACTATTTTCCTAAATGCTGCCCATAATTCTATGAAATGTGTTAAATCTTATAATGAACATAAAATTACCATAATAGATTACAGAGCTCCAAATACATTTTTTTTCACAAAATTTAACTTGACCTAACCGAGATGCACACTGAGAGGTGACTGCAATTTAAATCTACTTAATTTTCCTTCATTGTCCTTCTCATGACCTTGTAAGCTCACTCGCAGCATCCGTCCTCATCAGTCCTGGAGCCGAGGGTACTCCCCTCACCGAACACCAGGAAGTATTGGTAGGGCTCACTGATGTTCCTTCCTATAATTCACTCCATAGAAACGAGAAAGCCGAGGATATTCTCCTCAGCTTACCCCCGAGGGAGTAGGTAGTGCTACTCCGCAGTACCTCTCTTAGCCAGGACAGAGGCGGGGAGATTCTCCCCACCAGACACCTTGCGATGTTAGCAGTGCTTGCCTGATCACACTCACTCTCTCTCAGTCCACAACACAACTCGAGCATTGGTTACCCTTGCAGCTTCTTGGACTACAACTTCATGACAACTTTCCTGTGAAAGTAACCTCTCAACTCGTGACACGGATTTCCTTCTTTCACAAAAGTGTATGAGTATAGCATCAACATATCTCGTAGCCCTGTATTATATGATGGTAACTTCTCCATAAGCATGACTGAATAATCCTCCGGGAAAAACGTAAAGTGCCCCCCAACTTTACGGCGAAAGACTAGAACCCCGAAGCTTGGCGTCACTTATACCGCGAAGCATAGTGTCCTCCTCTGTACGCCAAGCCGTCTCTCTTCTAGGCGTGGTCTCCCGCTGACGTTGCACCGGCACTGGACCGGCGAGGTCTCACCTCCCGGAAGCCCATGCACAGGCCTAAACACTCATCGACGCTCCCTACGCGACACCAGCGTCTATACAAGCGCCGCCCGGTCAGGGAGCCTCGAGAACACTCATCATCAAAAGCAAATCACAGTCTATGGCAGGAACGACATCAGGAACAACCAATAGCATTTCAATGAACAAAGTATTTTTCGTACCAAAGTAGCAACGCGCCTAGGCTCATTCAGGCGACAACCCGCACAGCGGCTGCTTTCTGCAACTGGTAGAGCTTTCAGGTGGAGTACCATCTACGTCGCATTTCTTCGTTCTACAACACAGAAGCCTAGGAGTTGATTCAACTTCTCATAGCCCAGTTCACAAGCTGACAGTGCTAGAAAAATATATACAGGTATGGTAGATCAAGGTTTTATTACGCCTAAGAACAGGGAAAGCTGAAGTATTGGAGACAAATAAAAACAACAAATAGGACGACTACACTTCGGCGTACTTTCTTTGTTGGATGATTCGTAAAGTTTATATATATATATATAAATTGTGTTCTCAATTCAGTAAACTGTGAACTGTGGTACTATCGTGTTGACATGTAACTATGGCCAGTGATATTTGTCTTTATTCGGTTTAAACGGCATAGCCTGCAATGATTCAATTTTGAATAATGTTATAAAGAAATATAAAGGTATGTTTTATTGTGTGCATTTTTAAAAAGAACATTTGCTTCCTGCAGTGTTTCTTAAATAAATGACTGGCTTCTGGTGCTTGACAGATGTTCAGGGTAGTCGTGTTCTCTATCAAATACTAGAGTCAACCCCTGGTTTCAGCACGAAGCAGCCAATCAGAGCCAATGAAACAATGGGTGTGGTTACACAAAGGGAGTATACCGAGACGAAATGGCGTTGTGGTTCCTTTGGCGTAGACGTACTCATTGTCTCTTTGGCTGCGCAAGGCTCTGGAAACTGGCTTAGAGTCTGATTGTCTACGACAGGGTGAAATCAGCGGCAGACACTAGTATGTTGATACAGAAAATGACTACAGTACCTGAAAAATTGTCATTCCTCACAAGCCGCTCAAGTATTTAAAAAATACTGCAGGGAGAAAATGATTTTAATAGTTGTGGACAGTAAAATATAACCTTTATATCATTTACTAGCATTATTCAAAATTGGAATATAACAGACTATGCCGTTTAAACCCAATAGAGATAAACATCAATGTCCACAATTGTATTGAAGTACGTAAGTACCACTGTTCACAGAGTATATATAAATATATAATATACTAGCTGACCCGGCAAACGTTGTTTTGCTGTGTCACTGGGAGACACCTGGTGGGAATAAATTGTAACTTAGATCGATAAATGATCGATGATAATTGATCACTTATCGACCTAGGGTAAAATTTATTAAATTACTAATATCGCTATAAAAAATAAGGGTTGGTGGTAGAAGGGTGAAAATTTAGGAGGGTATGTATTTTTTGATGCCACATCATAAAAAAATAAAAAATAAAAATTTTGTTCAAACAATAAAAAAAAATTGTTTGGGGGTGGCCACCCTTATTACTTAGGGGTGTAAAAATAGATATAAATCTATTCTCAGACCTACCGAGTATACATAAAAATTTTCATAAAAATCGGTCCAGCCGTTTCGGAGGAGTTCAGTGACTAACACTGTGATGGGAGAATTTTATATATTAGATATATTCTTTGAGAAAAAATTAAACAAAAAAAGTTCAAACGTATTCTTTAAAGACATTTTTAATATATTTAGAAAAGTGGTTTTAGAGAAATTCGGAAACAGTAAAGTAAGCTGAAATGCTCTTATATTTTGCCACTTAGAATGTACACAAATAATTGCTTTGATATTGGGAAAACACACTGAATCATCACAAGACAATTATTTCTCTAGGTTAATTAGCTCCTGCATACATGGGAGAAATCGTGACTTTTTGTTTAATTCATATGTTCCAAAAAGAGCAAAATTGCGATTATAACTTGAGGTAGTACAGAAAAAAATGACCATATGTGAGTGTGTGTAAAATTTGATTCGCGGAAATAAAAAAAAAATTGCGTTTATTGAACGTTTGTCCTGGACCCACCATTAAAATTGCGTTGATATGTGAAACGTAGATGAGGAAGGAGGGGGGGAGGGGTAGCTAGTCTATCTGGTTTAGGAAGGCAGTGTACTGAGCCTGTGTAACAAGTCACTTTCGATTAATTGCACCCAATGAAGACATCCTCGAAAGTGATTGGACGGTTGAATGGGATGAGAGAGGGAAGGAGGGTCCTTGGATATCGCAGGGGATCGCAGAGGGACCGGGGGTTTAACAACGGGATCCAGCTGTCAGGCCTGGCGGCTTTAGCTCAATGCTCACCCCCTTCCCCGTGAACCATTCTAACCCCTTGTGCAGCAACTTGCGTCACGGAGCTCCATGGCTAAGGGTGAGAATGTGGCTGTGGAAGGGGTTGGTTGCGCGGACGGGAAGTTTCTCAGACGCGACGCTGGGGGAGCCCTCATCGCCAACCCCTTTCCGGCATGCGACCTTCATTCTGAGGGGGCGTCGGCGGACATACAATTAAAATGCGAAGTGAAGATGCCATTTCCTGCTGAGTCTGCACCTCGGAGTATTTCATAGGAAAGGAAAAATTTATTTTAAAATCATCCAAACACCACTTATTTTCTAATACTGATATTCGGTTTTTTTGGAGAGTAGACAGGCCAAGCGACACGATATCCCTAACAACTTCTCACAACATTCCTCTGTCATGCCTGCACAGCCAGCACTCTGCCATTTTTTTTAAACATTTGTGTTTTCCACTTCTATGCTCAGTAACAAAATTGTTGTCCTAGTTCCTTATGTTGTAAACCTCAGATTATAACAGTAAAAATCCTAATAAAAATTGCGCAAATAATTTACGTGAGGAAACAACAAAACCTTCACAAGGAATATATAGAATGTAAATCTCACAATATTAAAGCTCGCACATTATATTATTTACATAACGTTAGAAGTTACCGCGAGTGCGATGAGAAATAGGTTTCACAAACAAGACAGCGACATTTCACTTATTTACACGTAGAGAAAAATTAGCGACCAAAATTGGGCTGGTCATCTTAGCGTGTCTACTTAGCGTTGTCACAATATGACGACTGAAACGTAGCAAAACGACGTTTTAGAAAGCCTGAAGTGTTAAAACTTGTTAAAGCATACTTTAAACTAATAATTAGAATTTTCAATTCAGGAGAAGATGACTGTTAAATAATGATAGAAATAATAAGAAGATGGAAAAGTTTGCACACCGATGTATGTGAAATAATGGGCTAGTACGGCGAACCAAAAGGTAATATAGTGCACTTTCTCATGTCATTGTAGCCTGGTATGGCTTTCATTTTTAATATTGTTACAACTGACATGAAAGTCTTTTTATTTCATATCGATTAACGAGATTATTTGCAGGGATGTAAAACCTTTAAAAGTAAATTTGATTATTCTTAACTGAAAAAAACATAATTATAAAGTCATACAACACATTAAAAAGTAGCTTCATAACAAACGAAAAAAAAAGCTAACTTCCTTTGCAGTGTCTGTGTGTTTTAATGCACAGAAATTACCGACGGTTAAGTGCAAAGTACAAAATTTACTGTTACAAATATAGTGACAACTATTAATATTACGAATTCTTCACAGCAGAAAAAAGCTGGCAAATCTGTGTTACACATGTGTATTGAATTTATCACATCAAGCGAAAAATTTCGGCTAAAATATTTTAAGACTTCTGCTACATGTATCAGTCACGGGAAATCTTTTCCTTCGGCGCTACACAACGAACATACAAACGCCTTGACCCATTCCGACCCCATGCATATAACTATGCACATAACTCACTGAACTAACGAACTGCATAATGTGTGGCTCAATGAGTGAGTGAGTGAAGAGATTTGGGCGGTTCTTAACAGCCAGCTATAGAGAGCCAATGAGAGTGAAGCGAGGTATGGAGTAGCGCTGGAATGAAAGGGCGGGGAGAAACGGGAGATCCCCGAGAAAACCCACCCGACCAGCAATATCGTCCGGCACTATTCCCACATGTGAAAATTCGGGAATCGAACCCGGTTCTTCTAGGTGAGCGGCAAGTTGTCCAACCACTACACCACCACGGCCTCGCGTGTGCCTCAATGTCTGTTTGCCTTCTTTCTGGGTAACTATTTGTGAATCACGCTACTGCTGTACGTTGCGAGTGGTTCAGATTACCACATCATAACACAAAACTTGCAAATCACTGGCTGAGGAAATCAAACACGTGTTCTTCTGGCTGAAGTGAAGTTTGTATCGAACGTTTTCTCACTCGCAACTCTTATATCCATAAATTTATGTATGTGGTTAAAAGGGCAAATGCGCACGCACCCTGGGCATTACGAGCGTTGGACATGTCTTGCTGCCAGTATAAAGAATAATATGGTAGTCTGTAAATAATTCTTACCGGAAAATGCATGCAGAGATTATCAGCTATTATTGGTAGTGAAAACTGTTAATATTGGCCTTCGTCTGGATTTAAACTAGCTAAATCAGAATTTTTTAAATGTTTATAGAATTTTCGCACACAATCTAAAGCTGTCCAACATTATCCAGAACTTTCGTACAAACATGTGTCCGGAAACATGATGTGAGCAATAGTGTTGCATCTTAAAACAAAAAAAAATATTCTTCTGCTTAAAGAGTTGGTAGCATCCATCAACATAATTAAAAGGGCATATTAAACATGCTTCCAAGAAAATTTTCTGACTTATGATATAAGTGGCGTATGCTGTCTTACTGTTTCATTTCATCTCCCCTTTCCTACCAGTTTTGTAGCAGATCAGGACTCTATTACTATCGGCAGGTACGCAGTTCCATATCAGTAATTTTTTTTAAAGCTAGATTTTAGGTATTATTAATTGTTTCATGTCAATGCAAGCAGTGAGTTAATTATGTTATTTTTTGAAGAATAAACAAAACAAATCCTATTACCACACTATTTTTAAGAATGTTAAAATTGAGTGTGACAATAGAGGCACGGTATACTTCAAGTGCATCGATGGAAGGGGAAATGAGGAGGAAATTTTTTTTAGTATTAAATAAAGATTAAAATTCTTTCTAAGTATAATATATAGGTCTGTAATCGCTATTGTGTTGGACACTTTTCTCATATCCTGTAATTGAAAACAGGTACGTTTCTGAATCATTATGATTTAAATATTGTCTAAAAAAATCCCCATAATTTTTCCGTTGTCTATTATTGTAACAAACGTGGAGATAAATTAGGTTGACATTGATATTTAGTTCTCTAGTAGCAATAGTGTATTGCTTTGCCTTGGTCCCCGAAAGGCATTTGTACGTGCTTGTCTCTTCCCTTTCCTTGTCTCTCCATTTCCTCTCATTAGCCAAATGATAATTCCTAATACTTGGTCTGACGAATGCAAGGTACTGTCAACAAGTGTTCTAGGAACCAGGAAAAACAGAAGATTTTGAATGTTCGATCTAGTTTGTGTGTGTGTGTGGGTGCATATGAATATTATGTTTGCAACTAAGAAACCTATATCTTCTAAACGTGCTCCAAAGAAATAGCAGAACTTAAGATACTCCTTTCATAGGTATATAAGTATAAAAAAATTGTTATACGCACATTGATAAATTTCAATTTTTTAATTTTTTTTAAGGAAAAAGCAAGAAAACACAAACGCACAGCTGAAGTCGGTACCTGGCTTACCGTATTTTGCAGAAATTATTTTAACTGATATACCTATTTGACAGCTGTTTGCACCATTAAAATTCATATGTCATTATAGTTTGCCTTAAACAACAGATACGCTATTTATCAAATACTTTCATTTTACGTAAACGATAGGCCTACTGAAAAATATCTTTCATCGCAATTGAAGCTTAATAAGGTCGACGCCCCTGTCGCTGACGGGGCACAACTTTGCCTTGCCGCTTGTATCTGGTAACTTGTACTCGCTGGAGGTGCCTGAGCTGATGGAGGCCGGATCTCAATTTCCCCACAGAGTGCTCTATCTTGCCCTTGCTCTTGCAACGACGTCATAATTACGTTCGTCACAGAGAACGCTCTCTGGTCGTCTCTACTCGTCGGAGAGAGCGCGAGCACAGAGAGAGAACAAAGGTGCTCTCTCGCTGGCATTCTCGCAGCAATCTTTGAACACGCGTCATGTTTGTTTGCTGTTGGTATTTTAGCGTTTGAATGAGGTTAAGTAGCTTCACGGGCCGAAACTAAGTTGCATTTTGTTTGTCAGTGAATAAATGTACGTGTTCTAGACACCGGAATAACTAACTTTATACGTCTGTGTATACACAATGTGACTTAGCCTACTGTGTGTGCCTGTGTGTGTGTGCGTGCATGTGTGTCTCCATCCTCTTCAATTTTTGAACGTTAAACAGAACTTCACCAAACTCGGTACACATTTAGTACTAAGTAAAAACACTTCTATAGTTTCCGACCACGCCAGTAACGTACTTTCAAAATGACGGACATTTTGTAATTAAGAGCGATATGTCATATCTCGGAAACAATTCAACCGATTTAAACCAAATTTTGTATACTGAGGGTGCAACGTCAAAGTATTGAATTCAGAGGGGAATATTGTTATTGGTCTACCGATTTCCAAGATGGCGCATAATGAAACACTTAATCTTTTACTTTATATCTCGAAAACTACTCAACAATGTTCACCAAATTTGGCATTCAAACAATAATATAATCGGCCAGGTAGATATAAGTAATTAAACTTAATTAAAAACGTTTTTTTTTCTTCAAAATAGCGGCTATACAAATATTTTAGGTTCATTTTGTATAACTACCATTCCGTTTGACCAATTTGAACCAAATTTTGTGAGCTGACAGTATCTATAATAAGCACCCTTTCGGCTGAATAACAACAACTTTTGCCGGCTGTTTTGTAAGATAGCTATACATAAATTAACAAAGTTTTTGTTTATTACTCAGGAAAAAATTTACAGATTTTTACCTGATTTGACATACCAGTATTACTGTCACAGCTGATAAGTAAAAATAATTTTTTAGTATGTCAAACACTTACCTTTAAATTGGCGGCCATATAGCTATTTTAGCAAAGTATTATATATCTTAGAAACCATTTAATCTATTCCAACTTAACTTTCTAAGCTGTGAGTATATATAACAAACATCAAATGTATCTACACGGAGCATCTTTTGTCTTCCATTTTGTAAGATAGTACCACAGGAAAAAATATTTTCTTTGTTATATCTCGGGAAACAGTTGGCCGATTCCTGCCAAATATAGCAAACAAGTAGTACTGTGGTATGTAACGATAAATTACATGTATTGCTTTTATCATAAATGCATTCTTTAAATAGCCGCCATAGAGTTACTTCAGTTTTATAAATGTTAAATAGTCGAAACAATGTAATTAATTCCCATGAAACTTCTATGCTGACTGTGCATATTACAACCATCAAATGTGTCCTTGCAAATTCTCTTTTGTTTGCCATTTTGTAAAATACTATCAAATTAATAATTAGCTAAAGGAACAACCGATTTATACCTGATTTGGCAAATAAGTAGCACTACGTCAGGCCATGTATACGAGAAACGTTAAGAGGGTCAGACACACATACAAATAGCGGCCATATAAACATTTTAACTCATTATTTTTATGTACGGAACTACAAACATGTTTTTACTTAATTTTGTATGCTGACAATATCAGGTATATGGATAAAAGTTTTATATGCAAAGCCTTATTGCTCCGCCATTTTGGAAGATAGCCCCATTAAAAAAAATAGAGTTTTTGTGCCTTATCTCAATAAATAATCAACCTATTTTTTTTAAATATATCGAAAATATTTTACTGTGGTAGGCCATATTATTTTACATGTTTTAAGTTTTATGTCGGTTATTTTCTAAATGACGCCGGTACAAACATTTTAGTGTAGTGTACTATATCATCGAAACCATGTAACATATTTAAATTGAACTTTGTATATTGTATCCATAACCAACATGGAATGTGCTAATATACAAACTTTTTGTCCTCGAGTTATTAAATCGTGACATGAGCAATGCTGTTTTTATGCCATATCTCGAGGATGAATCAAATAGTACGTACCACAATTTCACGCAAATATAGCTACCGTACGATCTGTAAATTTACATGTGTTTTGTGCGGCAGGCCTGCTTGAATGGGGTTTACATAAATAATTTAGATTAATTTGTCATATCTATAAAACGTTTTAACAAAATTTAACCACATTTTGTATACAACTAATATTAACAAGAGGCATATTTTATGTATATAGAGATCCCCTTTTGTCGGATTTTTTTTCGAAGTAGTGTCAGGTGAGTCAAATTAACATTTTACGATATTTCCAGAATCCTTCAACTAATTTCTTACACAATTTTGCACACATACAGAAGATCATGTAAAATCACATGATTTAAATGTGGTCAGACATTGATTTTCAAAATGGCGGTCATATAAACATTTTGATATATTCGACATATATATTTAACAATTTAACCAAATTCAACAAAATTGTTTATACTCAGTATTTATTATACTCATAATTTTATTACGTAGTTTTATAAGATTCCACCAATCACGAAAATAAGTTATTTTGTTATATATTTCGTACCACTTAACCGATTTCCACTAAACCTTTCACGCAAATAACGTTGTGATAGGCCATGTAAACGCATGTGTTTTTAGTGGCTCAGAAACTTTATTTCAAAATGATGGCGGTGTAAATATTTCAACTTAAGAACCCAAACATTCAAAACATTAGACTGATTACAACCGAAGTTGATACACGGAATCCTACCTCCATAATGCAGCTGATTGCAAGCTAGCTTAATTTTATGAGTTCTTCTGAATTCTAATTCCGGGTAAGTCACGTGTGTATTAAAATTTTCTTGGTACCGTTTCACGTGTTTCTGGTTTCATCTTTGATGATATTGCTGTGAATGAGACGTCAACTCCTACCTACCATCTAACCTTTCAAGAACTTCACTAACATTTATTTGCAGCCATGAAGAGGAAAGTAGGCTAATTTGTCGTCAGTAACTTCTTGTTATAGTACATGCCAAAATTAAAACTACAACTTTTGTGGACTAATATTCAAAGAAATTCTAGTATAAAAATGCTAGCAAAATTCATATAGTACTTTTGCATGGAAATTGAAACTAGCAAAACAGTGCCAGGAGTCCGCAACTTCGTGTGTCTGCGGTAACAACGAGTTGCATATCATGAAGGCCTGCACATAGGACACCATAAACTTGAGGTAATGTTCGTCTCATATAACTTGGTAAGATTATGAGAGTCAGTGAGTGGCAACTTGATGTATACGAATCAAACAGACTGACATTTACAAAATCCTGTGTCAGCTGATGCGCGAACGAAAAAAAGTTAATGTTACGTTGGCTATTCTGAGTGCACTGCCGACGCACATCAGACATGCAGAAAATACGCGTGATAAGGATATCCTAGATTAATTAATACATTTTATTTCACATGGTCACAAAACAGTGATTTCTAGAGTTACGAACTAAATTTCGTGGTAAAGTAGTAATGTACAGGTGTTCAAAATGGAATTCACAATAAAACGATCCGTATTCAAATGAAACGCAACTTCAAAACCATGAGAGTTCTTTTCACTTCGTATCCCCACTCTCCATCCATGGTTTCCATTTATGCTTGATATTAATTCCAAAAGCGTACAGAAATATTGCGTGTTATTGTTAAATAATTTTTTCTAATACATTGACGAAATGTATTTCAAATTCGTGTCGTTGCGAGCCAGCAATAGAACAAACGTCAACTTTTAAAAATACGGGATCAAGGGAAAGGCTAACGTGCTGCTTGCTATATGTTGAGTAACGCTCCCGGCTCACAACTCGCCCGGCCATGCCATGCGCGCCATCTGTACGCTATTTCTCGAAGCATTACCAGCCACGATAAAAATAGCTTTCGTGTGTAAAATAACAAATTAACGAACAGATACCAATAGTTTAATTTTTCCGCGAGCTGTGCATAGTTTTTAAAATAACATATATTTAGTGTACAGCGGTTTTT